>BLKR01015558.1:0-64071 GCA_011170035.1 Teleogryllus occipitalis
CCGAATTTAATGCCGTTTGTTTTATTTCGTTCTATAATTTCTGCTCTATCGGATGATTATATTCAATTTTCCCTAAATCTCACATGCTATAATTTCTTATTTTAATTTGGATTTACAAACATGTTTCTATCGGCACCGTTGCACTCCACATATACGTTTATTCTTTGCTACCTTTTGGCAACGTTGCATATGGGATTTTGTTCTCGAAACGTTGGATCATATTCTTACGAACTGTAAAGGGAAGCAAATCAATACGGAATAATTTTTCTCCAAGTCTTGGAAGGATTCCCGTCTTTATCAGCAGGATAGGTCTCCAATGTCGATGAGTGCTGTAGACCAACGAGATAGAGTTAAGCGAAAAACTGTTTAAAGAAAACAGACATTCAATTCTATTATTTCTGTTGAACTTTGAAGGAAAAATAAGTCTGTAGTTCGTTGTAGCTAATGTCAAGATAGAGGACATACAAAGATCTGTTGCAAGGAAGCAAATTTTTAATCTGTAGGGATGTGTGGTTGAAAATTGTTCCTATAATATTTCCAGATAATTCATCTGATTTTAGATAGGTAGAAATTTTGTTATCCTTCACTATTACTCAACTTCTCATTGTACATTTATAAAAATGAAACAAGGAGTAGATAATTGTAGAAAAAAAGAATACAAATAAGTACAAAATTTGTTTACACTTATGGTCAGCGTCCCGCGATGCATTCTGCAGTTGTGTGTGCAAGGGCCGGTGAACTGACTGGAATATTTTGTGGCTATGAATCAATACTTTGTAATTTCTACCCGAGAAGACAAGTTCAATTCTGGTGAATCTATAGGAAAAGTCTTTCATTCTGATTGATAATATTGATGCCGTCATGACAAGACCATGGTTTGCTGTAGTTACGCCGAAACTCTCCATGTATGCGTGGTAACAGAGACCTGATCTTGACAGAAGAGAGATAGAAAATAATGAATGTGTATGATTGGGGGGGAATGAGTGTGCTTTTATTAAAAACCATACACTTGTAGCTAGATAATGGAACTTTAATGTTGAAACGTGCGTTTCATTTAAAGAATTTTCCCTCCACAGTTATCTATACTAGTGAAAAAAATATATACTTTCATTTACAAAATCGAAGAAAAATATTTTTTTCTAAAACTAAAAATATTCTAAATTATATCTATATAGAACACTGCTTGCCCCATGCTTCTCCGTTGTTGAGTGAAAACTGCATTTGGATATCGTATACCATTTAGAAGGTATGGGATGGCCCAGAGTTGCTAAGATATCTGTGTAGACAAAATTAAACAGATTCTTTTTTTACATTAAAATCAGACATTTGAACCGGCTTCCATGCTCAATTTCCTATTATACAAGTAAAAGTAAATTTTTGGCTAACTGCTTTTCAAATAATATGAAACATAATCGAATTTCAGACTTGTCCTTCAATAACAATAAAATGCATTTTCTTAATAGCCCGAATCACTCTGGGCCAATTAACTTATCTTCCCATCCAAAATAACTGAATTAATAAAAAAATCAAAGAACAATCGGCTGGAATTGATTACAGCTCTCAAACGTCTATCAAATCGCAATGTAGCCTAATAGCCATATAAAACAGCTGTCTATGATCAGGTTATATCCCAGATAACTAGAATCCAGCATTAATCATATCTATATTGAAACCAAATAAATCCACCAATATCCCCTTTAGTTGAAGATCAATACCTTACCTACTATCAGAAAAATATTTGCGAAATTTATCCTTAACAGACTTAACGCCTTTCTCTTTCAAAACAACCTAATTCTCTCCTGTGAAATCGGAGTCAGATTGTACAACTCCACCACAATTCAATTGCTCAGGATTACGGAAGAAATAATACAAGCGTTATAAAAAACAGCTTACTGTCCCTTACTGAGACTTTGCTCCAGCATTCGACCATACATAGACCAGGGCCACTTATCCTGGACCACTATTTCAGCATAATTAACAGTTTCATCGGATTGTACGTTGTACATAAAAAAAATTACATTTCCCCTCCGTCAACAATTTACACTACTGACCCTCAAGGTTCCTCAAGATGTTGCCGCTCAGTAGCGCTCGACAGGTAGTGGCCCAGGGCAAACCCGTTGCCCCCTCCCGCCTCTGCGTTCGCAAGGTATTCATGACGCCCCCTCCCTCTTTAGGAGAAATAGCCCAGGGCAAACCCGTTGCCCCTGTGTTGTTGTGAGTTGAAGTGAAGGCGACGTGGAGGTGAAGCTGGACGTACAAGAAGATTAATTTTACAAGTACATACTAATATGAATTTGTGTACTTTATTCTGGAGTACAAATATAGCAACGTAACACATTTCAATATAACGAAAATAGTGTTTGTTAACGGCTTCGTTAAAAATTCTGCAAAATAAATGTAGAAATATTCCCAACATTTGCTTTGCGATAACATGACATCTCGGTATCTGTGTCCACACATTCGGCGTTCGGTGACTAGCGAGCGACTGCTCAACCAATCCCGAGTCGTCGAGTTGCTCGGCAAGTGTCCGCTTCCCTCGATCGCTCTGAAAGCCGCTGCGCTGCCGATAGGGCGAGCTCCGAACTTGGCATTAGGCAAGCCGCTCATCCGCACTACTCGCCATTCGGCGAGCGGTCGCTAGGGTCGAGGGCCTCATGGAAGGGCCATGCCCAGCATGTGCCGTGTGGATGATTTACTTAGGCTTTTTTTTTATCCAGAAGTACGTTTAAAATGTAAGTGTGTGTTTTAATAATGTATTCTTTCATGATTTTTTCGAGGCATACAAGTAAGTATAGCTGCATTAAAAACAATATCTTGGTAAATACGAATATAAGAAATAATTGCTGTACGTTCATCTTCTTTCCTCGATACTTACTATTTATTTGTAAAAATGTAACTGATATCTCGATCCGCATAGAAAATACTTTAGTGGTCACTTTAGCCGTTCTGTTGAGTAAAACACTGCTTCTGATTGCGAAGTTGACAACTTCCCTTAAGATAAAACCGATATCTTGAACGTGAACTCGTTTTTTTCCACAGTAGCTTTGCGAGCGTGAGCGAGCTTCCACGGTCAAACTGTTAACATGTCAAACTGTTAACCGCCGCATGTCTAATGAAGCATTAAATAGAGGAATAAGTAGTGAGAAAGATTACGAGTGTGAGAGAGAAAAATTAAGGGCAATGGGTAAAATACAAGGGTTAAAAAGACGACCCTGTGAGTGCCCCAAAACTTTGAAACAAAGAAGGATGAAGGCGATCGGCAATATCAACAGGGGGAGCCAAGAGGCGGGCGGCGACCTCTGACGGGTACAGCACGGCTCCCCTCGGCTCCCGGCCCCAGCGAGGCAGCGCCTTGCGCATGCGCAAGATTCGGGAGCAACCGTCGGACAGCCGCGCCCTCTATCTGGCACGCAATCGGCGACGTACTTAATTTACAGCAGGCAACCTTGCGGTGGGGGTTGTGGCGGCGGCTTCCCCCGTTATGAAGGCACTTCCATACGCTCGGCATCTAACACGCAATCAGTGACGTCACGAAGCCGCTGAAATAGTCTGCCCCGAAATTTCGGGCTCCGCTACCGGGGCTACCAACCTCTCTAATTCCGGCAGCGTGGAAACCAAATTGACCGTGACGTCACGGTTTCTCTGTCTTTTTCTGCCTTTTCCCGGCCCACGGCCCCGCCCAAGCCTCTTCCGTGGGCCTTTAGGCCTATATAAAGCCCTGGCGGTGCAGGAGGAGCACGTGGGAAGGCGGGCGGGGCGTCGGCCTTGCGGGAAGCGGTTTGTTCCGTGACCTTTCGGGGTTAAACGGAGAGGTGTAACATTATCCTTGCACTTGATTACTTTCGACGCTAGATTAAAGAGGGATTGTTGCGCTTGCCTAGGGTTGGAAGATGTCGGAAGATACCGCGTCGGGGTGAAGTGGCAGATACTAGTGGATAGCAGCATCGCCGATTATTGTCAACACTTGTTACTTATATCAGATATTTAATTATTTTTCTCGCAAAGTATTAAATGAGCTAGGATATTACGGCGTTTTTCGAATACACACGAGAGTATTCAAAGTCTATTTCTTTTATCCGAACAAACATTTAAAAACGCGGATATTCGCCACGAAAATAACCAATGTTGACTGGAGTGAACAAATGTTTAAAGTTCTAAATATAGAGATTGAAAATTGTCAGAATTGATTTACATTTTATCGATAATTTATTGAACATAAAGAATGCGAGTTTCACAAAAGGTTCCTATTATGTATTTAGTGGATGAATGTGCATTTTAATAGAGTTAATAAATTGAATTGAAAATGCTTGGAATAATGCCATCCATACATTACCTTTCTCTCCATAATTTATCGATGTTTTTCATTTTACATTGAAGCTAGTGATTTATTTCTACTGTGGTAAAACGTGTACGAGGTGCATTACTGGTTAGTATTCCGTCTACCTACAGGTATGAAATATATGACAAAACGGACAACATAACTTCATTCCGTATACCAGAGGTCATCATATATTTTCTTAAGAGGGAATCTATCAAGTAAAAGTAGTTCTGAAAAACTTAGTTTAACATTTTGTCATTTAACTTTAAAAATACAATAACAAATCATTATAAATCAACATATAATTTTCAATATTTGTTTGTAGTCTCGCAGAGTTACTGTGTCATTGTTTCTGATAGACTTCCTCTTTCAAAACTTACGAGATAGGAGGGGAATTCCATAACGTGTATAATATATTAGTTTCAATGATTGACACTGAATGATTGACAA
This sequence comes from Teleogryllus occipitalis, assembly GCA_011170035.1. Taxonomy (NCBI): domain Eukaryota; kingdom Metazoa; phylum Arthropoda; class Insecta; order Orthoptera; family Gryllidae; genus Teleogryllus; species Teleogryllus occipitalis. The sequence goes on from BLKR01015558.1 coordinate 4,769, forward strand.
TGAGTGACACTGAAAAAAATTCCTAATTTTATAACACTCAACAGATTTAAATGTTTATTTTAAGTAACATTCTCGTATACATAACGTAACAAACGTTGGCTGTCATTTAATAAATATTGAACTACATGAATCATAAATTATTTACTATTTTATGTAGCAGAGTGTACGGAGAGTGTTTACTTTGCCCTACTTTAGTAATATTAATTTTTTTGTCATAATCATACATAAGTAATAGTGTTTAATAAGTATCGTTCGTATTGTGCAATCCATCTCATATGATATTATTAAGAATAATAAATTGTTAATACCTATTTTGCCTGCCTATTTTTGTTAGTGCCTACTAAGTTTAGTTATACTACTACTCTTAGTTTAGTTATAAATTTATTCTATGGGGAATTAACCAAGCGGCGAGGGAATAGGCAACGTCGCGTGGGTAGAACAAAACAATAATTGGGAGGTCGGGGGTTCAATCTCAGGAATTATTCTCGATTTGTTTGACATGGCGCAGTGCGTTTGTGGCGATTGAAGGAATCGAATTCGTGGGCTGCCTGCTCTGATCGCAGCTTTTCTGATTTTTCTTGACCCCACCCAGGCGAGGGCCGCAGCAGTGTCTTTGAGGTTGGATATAATTTGAATGATTACAGTATCTGTAACTGTGAATACAGAGTTCAGAACTCCTCACTCGAAAACTGAACATTCAGAATAGTATATTATCTAAGTAATGATGAAACATAGACTTTTTCATTAAATTCCTTGTTGAAGCAAGAAAATGTTTTTTTATGTAAAGAGCGGACATATAGTAACGTTTTTTTAATGAATGGTCATAAAATATTATATTAGTTATATCGGTTTATTAATTGATCAAAATCGTCACAGACATCAATAAAACCAAAAAGTAGGGTGGTGGGCCGCAGACGCCGCTCTAGGGGGCAGGCACCTTTAGCACCTTGGTACTACCAACGTTGATATTAAATTTCATATTGGAATGACGGTTACCAATTTTCCTGAAAGTTCATTTTTGACAATATTTTTGTATTTAAATATTTTTGATAAACCTTCTGAACGTACTATGCTTACAATTTACCAAAGGAGCACCATTTTAATAATTTTTAAGTATCTAGTAAATTTTAAAAATTAAGGATGTAGGATTTGGTTTGGAATCTTTTTTATTTAGCCATCCAATAAAAACATACAGAGCTTTTTCGACGATGTGCTTCTTTAGCAATTTTTAGTAGACAATTTTAACTAGGCAAATAAAGAGTGCAGTTTCAGCCAAAGCGTCGGGTTAGGAAAGGTTCGGGAGAAGTTGGAGAACACTCTGTATCGCCCGCCGCCCGGGCAACCACACACAGCCAGAGCGGGCGGCGCGCCGCGGCGGCCAGCGGAGGGGCGCTGATGGCAGGCGATAGCCTAACGCGAATATAATGAAGGCAGCCAGTGAGGGAGTGCAGGGTGGAGGTGGTGCTTGGGAGGTAGTTGTGGAGTCGAGGAGATGTGGGCGAGCGGAGTGAGTGGCGCCGGGATTCACAGCTCTCGGTTCTTGCAGTCCACCAATTGCCTCCACCAAAATCACGCCGAGAAGCCGTTGATTTTACAGGAATATCCAGTTACTGGGATTTGGAACTACAAATAATACGTGATTTTTTAACACAGAATTCAAAATCAAGATGCAGTTTGATTAGTGTAGATATGCAATTGCTTCTACAAATTTAGTTACAGATTAGTCTAATATTACACCAATGAGAGCAAAAAGTGCCCTTTTAAGAATTCATAATTTTCTCAGTTAATGTAGAATATACAGTTTTTTTCATTGGTTCAATTGATTGGCACATATTTAAAGAAATAAAAGGTAAATAATTGTTAATAATAATAATAATAATAACAATAAAAACTCCACCTCGGGAGTACACGACCTTGTCGTTGGTGGTGAAGCTTGAGTACCCCCATTAGCCTAGAACTACGTCGGCGGCAGCCTAACTAACGGTAGGGTTAACTTTAGGAACCCAGGATCTAATCACTGCGAAGAGAAAATAATTTCGGTTGGAATTTTTTTGCAATTTCACGTAGACATATTGTATATTGCGTAGCCATTACAAATAAGACGTGAAAGTACGTGCTGTTAAAATAGCACTATTTTTGAACGTAACACACCGTCTAAATAATACGTATAGTAAGATAAACTTTATTTAGGTGGGTAAACTTAGACCACTTTGATTGTCTAAAGTTAAACTTGACGGAACTGAGATCGGTGTCGTAAAAAGAGTTATTATGATATCAAGCCCTGCATATATCTATGCTTCATGAATACCAAAAATAATTATGTGCGTTCTGCAAGGAATATTACAACAAACCCATGGCATAAGAACTATCAACATAAGTACTGTCAGATGTCATCTGTTGCATCTGTCATCTGTCAAATTTAAACAAAAATTACAGTTCATTTGAATTTTGACAAATTGCGTCCAACTTTCTATGATATTCAAATGGTAACAATGTATTATAATATTCAATTTGTTATCAATTTCCGCTTAAGAGTCTTGTTTTTAATTCTCCAATTTCGTATTGTAATAAGATATCATACGATACTCATGTTCTAAATAACTATTTGATAACCATTATCTTTAGTGTATGTGCATAACAGGTTTTGTATTATTCTGAAACACTCCATCTTGGGCATGATTTTAATATTTTGAACAGTGCCAAACTGAGTAGATTATTTCATGAAAAGTATCTTAAGTGTTCTGCCGTTGATTCAGGAACTACTGTAATGAATCGCGCGAATCCTACTACTTATCTACTATCTCCTATTTACTCTTCTTCCTATACTCGACTTGGGCTGCCAATTTAACCAACTTTCGAATACACTTGGGCGCGTCGTTTTTTTTTTTTTAACTCACGTGTTCCTTTTAATCCGGTTTCAACTTTTATTCATGCCCGTCCGCTAGCTAAATTTACTAAACTTCCTAATTTTTTATACTTCCTTTGATGGGCGTGAGGCTGTGATTGACATACACACGGCTTGAAACAAAGTACTTAGGCACGCGGGCGTAGGTCGGCATCTAGCTACTTAAAACACAACACATTTTGCGGGTTTACTGACGAACCTGAAGATGTTCATCATCATTTATTACCTCCTTTTTTTTTGTAATTCCTATTTTTTTGTTAATCCCAAACATTATGCACACAAACGGGGTTGCTGCCCCCTAGAAACACACACAAAGAACACCCCATGGCGGATGAACAATGCAATTACATAGGCAAACAAATATGACACCAAAACAAGAAAAATACTACTCATTCACTCTGATAAATTTACAACATATACAAAAAAAAAAAAAAACTCATTCATACCGAATGCGCATTCTGTCGAAATCAATTATTGAATTATTTATGCTACTACAGAACTTGATCTTCGACAAATGCTCTTCATGGATTTCTTTGTTTTTGTTTTCAAAACAAACGAAACAAATAAACATTTATCTGTCACTTCCCTTTCGCCGATTTGATGCTGCGACACGCGGCGTACATCACCGTCGTCCGTTGGCTATCTCTGGACATAGCGTGGCTTCTCCCATTCTTTATGAAATCGCACCTTTCCACCGCGTTGCACTGCCGAGAAATTCCACCGATTGCTTAACGGAAATTATTTAGTCTTATTTCGTCAACTCCCGCGACGAACGAACGTTATTAGTTACGCGAATAACATCGCGATTGCATCTCCAGCTACCGTCCACGACGCACGAAATTAATGTTAAATCACCTCTTTGTCCGGTTGAAACACCAATAAAATGTTATGTGCTAGTAGCACAATTCTATTTTTAAAAAATTCATTACGCGAACTTCGCTTCCGACCGACTACAACACTGCACATCCGAGCCCCAGCGCTTCTACTCATCTTCTGATGCCCATTGTTGTCCGGATCTTTTATTTACCTCTGGCGAACATCCGCCGATCGCTCGCCCGTAGCCACAAATGACATTATAAAACTTTTCTTTAATTCGTGCTCGTCAGCATTATTACGCTTCGTCATCGCTTCCCACTAATATTTCTTGTTTCTTCGCTAATTATTATACTATTTTTCTTTTCATCTTTAGTCTCATTTCATTAAATTTTATTAATTTATATCCTCTTGCATCGTGACGTAAACTGTGACGTCAGCGCGATGTGTCATTTGTTCCGTGTTTATTTCAATTATACAATATTAATTTTAATTTTGACGCGTTTCCTCGGTCCTTCTCGAAACTGCGAGTGTTCCCATAATGTTCCATAAATTTTGCCCTATCATTTCCGAAAGTCTCATCTTGATGCCTTCACGCGTTTTCTTGATATTTAATAAAATTACTCTTTTGCCTTATGCTTTGCAATCCTAACAATGGTTCTCGTATTCTAGTTTAACCACGAAAAATACAATTCCAATTCTGTCCAAATCTCCTGAACCTCTGACTCGATTTTCATGATTCCACCTTCTACTAGTTCCGAAAATTATATATAATTGAGTGTTAATGTCTATTTCCATTTTCTATCACGCATTTGTTTAATTTAATAAAAATATTTATGCGCGATGTCGCCGTCTTTTGTCTTCTCAAATCTAAATCTTTATTTTCCTGCCAAGTTTATAAACTATAAACCCAAAACTGTTCCGAGGGATTATGGATCATTACACTACCGAGATAAGAGCATACGGGAGAACAAGTAATTTTTCTGCCAAAGCTTAACATTTTGTTGAGGCTTCATGTAAATTACTCTCAAAAAGAACAATATTCGTTTGAAACTCCCACACTCCTGAGTTCGTTACGATGGATGGAGGAATATCTATTATAAAGAAAATCGGCTGAACGGTAGAGAAGGTAGGCTGAACTAAGAGCTACCGTTTACAACATGGCCTTTTTCTATCAATCGATTTTTCGGTAACTAGGACCCACAAAACATGGATTCTGGCTACGCCTCGTGATTAGAAGAAGTAATTTACTATATACAAGAAGAGAATTTATTTATTTTTTCGTGACCAGGGCCCGACAATAAAAGATTTTGTCGAAAATTCCCGTTTTCCGGCTCACGATTACAATAGTTCCGCTCCTTACATTCGTATGATTGAGAAAGTAAAAGACAGGTAAGATGGCATTCAAAGGAAAGGAAATGATTGATGAATGTAGATTTATACGAATCACGTGTACTATGCGATTCACACAGGAGCACACGAATCACAAAAAAGTATTTAATAATATAATACGTGCAGATGAATCAACGTTTTATTGATAATTATACTTTTCAAAATTTTCATTTTGCATGTTTAAAGATATTTATCACATGTAATTACATGATTATTACACAAGGTGGCATTATGTAAAGCCAAACACATTGTTTTTCATTTGATAATTCAACTTCATCAATTACTCACAGTTACTTTAATTTTCTCTGCTTATCAGTTTTGATCTCAGACCTCCAATGAAGACATAAATCAAATAACATCTTAGATATTTCAGTATTTTACAAATAATAATGTAAATAAATGCTTATATTTACTGAATTGGTTTTATAATAACCTGGAAAAGCATGCGTTTTTTGCAGATTTTTGGAATGTTGAATATATCCAAATAATAAAGGCAAGTTAAGCTGGTGATCATTACCATTGATTATTTACTATTTTCCTTAGAGGAAGTTTATAATGATTAAACGTTTTCAACGATTGAACATTAGAGACTTTGAATGGGCTGTTTTCTTTTGATAAACCGCTACGTCCTTCCAGTACAGATGGTCATGCGAAATTTAAAAATCATTTAAAAAATGTGCAATTTTACTGAATTTATAAAGATCAAATATATTTTAAAATTCGCAATGATATTTAGGAGGTCCGCTAACAATCTTTAATTTTGTAGCGAAAAGTCTGTTTGCGAGCACTTCCTAATCAAGAGAAAGAGATAATGTAACGCGATTTCATTTCAAGATTTAGCACAAGACTCGCATTCGAATATTATAGTATGAAAACAATTAATGAAGAGTTTCAGAAAGATAATCCTGAATTATTGAATGATAAATTGAATTGAAAATATTAACTTGAAGTTTATATACGTTTATTGAGAAATTAGTATACTTGTGTAAATAAAGTAGCATTTATTGATGTGTGATTCTACTCAAGCGATCTTTCAACACACAAAATTGAATATTTCTTTATTTGAAAACCTTAACATTCATTCATCCAAGTCAATACAGTTTACAGCAAACAGCTAATAGTATGTTTCCCTATTTTTAATGGGTAAATTTGTTTATAATGGGTTATTTGTTTTTAATTTTTAATGGGTTAATTTGTTTATAATCAATTTCCTCCCTGTTTGATAAATATATCGACTTGCAGAACTTAAAAGAAAATACAAAAGCAAAATAAAACTTATGTTCATACTCGCCGTAAAAATACGGAATTAGCGTAATTAAATTGGCCACAGAATTTGTTTAAGTGCTTTTTAAGGGTATGTGGCAGGCAGGAGAAAGTAGAAAAGCGTATGTAGCATCAGAAGTGCTTTTAAGGCGTATGTGGCAAGCAAAAGCGCGATATTGGAGAACTGTTTTTTTCAGTATGGTTGTGGTAAGTGCAAACAAATGGGGTCATTGTAAGATGTTAATTTTTTACAAACAATTACACATATTTTGAGAACAAAATATGATAGCACCAATCGGATTTGGGAATTTTGTATCGCGTTTAAACGCCATTCAGATGAGATCATAAAAATGAAAAACGAAAAACGCGAATTAACAAATTTGCAATTATTTATAATTTTATACACAAATTCGAAATGAGTGTTAGAACGGTCCGGAAGGCTCCGCAAATTGTGCCTGAAATGAACATCTCAAAATGGCAGTTTGACCGGAGTTTCTAATCAATTGCTAAAAGTTAGAGTAATTGTTGCTAAAATGCTAAATATTTACTGAGCTATTGACAGTAATTATGGACGGAAAACCCCGCTCAGAAATATTTAACCGTCATGGCGTATACGGAGGCAAAATCTCTTCTTCGGCAGGGAAAAATATTTCTGCCTCGTACAGAAAAGAAAACTAGCCCCCTCCCTTGAGACAGCGTCCTTTCTATCCCTTGGGATATTACACCAATCACAGACAACTGTGGTTCTACCTGCTAGCGACTGGTCAACACGTCCTTCCCCCTGCCCTCCCCCTGGGCGCGGTGTGTCCAAGTTCGTCGGCGCGGTTGGGAAGATTGCCGGTAAATATTTTTGACGGTGACTGTACATAGACTTCATGTGGCACGTAAGGAAGGAAGAAGAAACCTCAGACAAATTGAACCCTTTCGGCACAATGAAATATTCGTGATGAGAAAGTATGTAGTCAGCCATCAAAATGACCCACTAATGAGTCACGTCATTAAATCTGATCGAAGAATGAGAAACAGAGGCATAGTAAGTGTAGTAAGAAGCATTGCGAAGAAGACTACGCAAGACTCGCAGAATATCACAGATCCTGAATTTCTGATGCTACTTAACATGAAATGTGTGACACAAAAAATGCTAAAGAAATCGTGGAGAGACAAACCACTCCACTAACAATATCTGAAAAACGGACAAGGTGCAGATCAATAAAGATCAATTATTTATGTGGCTAAAAAGGAGAAGAATAAAGCCACAATCGGAAGTAGTATTAGCTGTCCAAGATCAGGCGTTGAGAACACAATATTACAATAAAGTGGTGCTCAAAATTTCCCAAGATGGTAAATGCCTCATTTGCCAGAAACAAGTAGAAACCGTTTATCATACCGTCTGAGCTTGTCCAATTCTAGCAAAGACCGAATACATGAAAAGACACGACAGGGTGTGTAGTTACTTTCACTGGCAGATGTGTACCGCTCTCGAAGTTCCAAACACGTACGCCACATTGTACGAATACTCCAAACCCTGTGACGTGTATGCAATGTGTGCAATATTGTACAACCAACAAATTAAAACTGATCGCACGACAGCATCAAATAAACCGGATATCCAGGATTTGGAGAAAAAAATCGTGTCTACTTGCAGATATTGCTGTGCCATGTGATCGAAACCTTTTTAACCAAGGAGGCAGAGAAAGTTTTAAAAATAAGTGTTTGGAAATTGATATCAACCAAATGTGGGGTGAAAAAGCACAGGTCGTCCCGATAGTTATCAGAGCTCTGAGATTTGTTCTGCAAAATTTGGGTAGCAATCTGGCTAAACTCCCAGGTCATTCAAAAGACAAAGAAGTGCAAGAAATTGCTTAATTTGGAACAGCCCATATTTTGCGCAAAGTATTATATAGGCACCGACAGTCCCTACATCTGCTCCTTAGGTAGCTGGTTGCAACCTGCATTAAATTTTATATTCAGTCGACTCATAACATCTTTAGTCGTGAATTAGAATAATAATAATAATAGAGTACCCGTGCGAGACCTCTCGCATTTTAAACCCCACACTCTTCTCTATTTCCTATTTCCGTATTAAACCTGTTAAATTGTTTTTTCTTCAAGACCTTGTTATCCTCTGACCCTTGTTTTTTATGTCTCCTTGTAATTGATAACAAGAAAATACAGCCTTGTCAATACAAACTATTCTTATTGAATGTTATTACCGAGGAGAGAGTACCCGTGTGATTCAATCGCGTAGAGGATCAAGTAATTAGCTTAATTTCACATACAGCTGTACATTCTACAGGCTCTGAACAGGTGGGGAAGAATCGAGAAGCGTCGAGCCACCAAAAATGTAATAGAATGTTCAAGGTCTCATCCTGTAGATTACAGTATGAGAAACGTTTCTTTCGGTCTTAAAGTTTTAGATTTTGAGTCCCTAAAACGCTTCACTTACGAGTTATGTAACAATATAGATTCGAAAAGTCGAGAAAGTGTTGCGGGTTGCATATGACATTCATATTTAAATTCTTTTTTAAACAAATCCTTCATATTTTTTTAAGTCAAAGTGCATTTCTTCACGTTTCTGTGAAATTCTATTTCTTTAGAGACCTCATTTATAAATATTGGTGGAGTGTGAGAGCCGCAAAAGGGATGTATACTACTGAAATAATACACGAAACGATGAAATGTATTAATCAAAAACAACTTCAATTAAGGTCATGTTGAACTTTACGAAAATATGAGTATTTTTTTTTTAGTAATTTGCTGACAAAAATAGTCGGCCGCTCCCAATTCACTGCGCTTTCCGAACGTAAAATGAATAGTGATGCTAAGCAGTTGGATGGTACGTAAGTTAGAATTTGTATATTATTTCATATTTCATTGTTCGTTTCTTCTTCGGGCTTTTGTAATAAGTTTTAAATGAATCTTTTAGAAATTATTTAAAACCTATTTTCAATTGCGTCATTTAATTAAGTTAAATGTGAAAAGGAATAGATGATTTCACATTCCTTAATAAGATGTGGGAGTAAAGTATACATGCAAAAACTGAGTAATTTTGATGAATATAAAAATACTATATTTAATTATTATTATATTTTTTCTATTTTCATCTTTTGCTATCGATGTTAACAATACTAATTGGCAAAATGTGTATATCATATGAATTAGCGGACATTGTTGGTTGTAAACCATTGTTGTAACGTCGTACCGGTAGCAGAAGGCTTTAATAACTGCTGCCTTTTCATTCGCATTAATACAGGATGATTCAGGAGGATAGATGAATATAGATGAATTGCAATAAAAACTTCCATATAACATGTGTTCAATTCTCATTCAGTAAAGAGATGCAGCTGTTGGTATTTAATCCAAACAAATTTAGAGAAAAGGCAAATGACGTTCAAAGTTGATTCTCAACAATTCCACCACCAACTTCTATCCATTTTTCACATCTCTTGGGAACACCGCGTGTAATTGATTGATTTATTGATTGATAGAGATTCCGGGCGCGTCAACTACTGTGGTCACTTGTTTCGTAAGTGTAGTGAGTGTTTTTTGCTCGGAAGGTGGCGGTGGGTTTCCCTTGCTGGATGGCCAGATCTGGCGCCTGCCGTCGGCTGTTTTTTCTCCCAACCAGGTATCTCCTACCAGCGGGGCACCGCCCCAGCCGGGACAAGTTCTAAGTCACCGCTCCCGGTACCACGTGTTGTCTTCTTCGTCACTTCGGAGGTCGTCTTGGCTTTCTTTGATGAGGGCTGCACTATGTATAATCTGAACGATCAAATCGGCTCTGGTGTTAACGTTTTTTGGTAGACTTCGCCTTTCAACCATCCTAGAACCAAAAATTCAAAGGTGTTAGGTTGGGGACCTTGGAGGCCAAGAAACGTGACTATTTCTACCGATCCATCTTGAGAGTGTTATTACCCATCTTGAGAATGTTAGATTTTCATGTTGTGTCACCGGAGGACTTGAATGTGCAAGAGCCCCATCGTGCTGGAAGGACATACGCATTTTTGTACCCAAAGGAATCACTTCCAATAATGCTGGAAGTTCATTTTCAAGAAAGTGAAACGTCGCAGGTTCGAGTCCCGCGTCGGTCATGGTTGTATTTGTGTTTGTCCTTTCACCTCTTATCATCACCATATCGTTTCATCTCCACAGTTACGATAACGTTAACTCCAATAGTCGTCGCAAATGATCTTTATGTTGACGCAACCTTAAATAACCAAAAGAAGTTACGTGGGTCCTGTAAGACAATGCGGTAATACAACAGACCCAATCAAGTGGTTGTGTATCAAACAACACCACACATTTACGGAGAAGCGTTCTTGAAAATGAGTATTAACAGTGGAATGTGGGTTTTCTTCAGGCCACAGAAAATTACGAGTGTTATTGATGCCGTCACGAGTGAAAGTGGCTTCATCATTGAAGATTAAAAATGGGATTACTTGGCGATTTCAAGTATCCAACGACCAAATTCGAATCTTCTATCTTCATCTCCTGCTCGAAGGTGTTGAAAAGCCTGTAAGTGATACGAATGCAACCCGTTCATGCGAAATGTCCGCCAGACTCTTGTCTGTGGAACACCTAGACGTGTAAAAATTCTACGTATGCTTGTTCAAGAACTACTTTCTACCACCTCAATAATGTCTTCTACTTCATCTACAGTCTGTTCATTTGCATGTTCAGATGAAATACCACGACTGGGTACTGCATCAGTGTCACGCAGTGTATTGAAAAGACGAGATAACAAGACTCTTGAATCTTGTTATCTGCGGTTAGGAAATCGTATGCCGTATTCTCTACAAGTAGCAGCCGCATTTCCATTACAAAACCACACACAAATTTTATACCGGCATACTCAGCATGTGTAAATATGTTCCGGCATGTTTATTCGAAACAGTACTGTACTAGCCTTGGACAACAAATCGCAACTGATGGTTCAAATAAATCACTGTAAACTAAAACAAAACTTCACAACATGAACATCACCACACTACTGTTAACAATCGTTAAATACGCCCATCGCAACCGGTGTACCAACACACGAAACGAAAACTGCACTTGGTTGAATACCAACAGCTGTCTCTCTACTGAATGAGATTTGGACACATGTAATATGGAAATTTTTATTGCAGTTCGTCTATGCTACCACCTCCTAAAATATTTATAATTCCTCCTGAACCATCCTGTATAAACCAATAGTTTTATTTACGGCTAAACTACGCACCCTGCATCGTTGGTATTCGCGTAATTGAATTTGTTAATTGTTCGCGCAATTTTGCTTGAAAATACGGGCGGGAAAGTATGTGGTTTTAGCACCACTAGTTATTTAATTGATGATGATTTGTTATTTGAGTGCAAAATATCTCAATCATGTTTCATTACTTTAGCCTACCTTATGACTTTACTGAATAACGACTTTTTTAATTTTCAAAATTTTTAATTTTTATTTTATTTTTATTATTTTTAAATAGAGGAGGAAATCATAATATATGTTATGATGCTTAGAAATGAAAACAAGTTGTTTTTTCATGAACTCGTCAAGACTAATGAAATAAAGGAAGTTTACAACTTTGGAAAAATAAAATCACAATTTTTTGCAACGTACTATTTTTAAACAGAAATAAATATTTGTGTGAAAAAAGTTTTTTTTATATTTTCCTAGTCCGAACACTTGTATTGAAGAGGACTGTAGTAGAATATCCTCATATCCACCAAAACTAACTAATCTGATGCATCACGAATAATTATAATCACTGAAACGTTTTGGTAAAGGGACACGTCTAGCACACAATTTCTGGATATTGCGATCATATGCACTCTCTAATCTTCGAATTTTCAAATCTTGTTATCTAGGCTTCGCTGGTTCTGAAAATGAGATAATGAACTAATGACTACAAGTAAGCGGCTATTTTGCAAATTCTATTATATTTTTTGAATTTATTATTTTTACTTTAAATTCAATTAATTAGAGCAAGTGACAACACATCTAGAGCTCACTATCTGCATTTAAAGAAAAAAATTCACGAAATTCGATTGAGTATAGCTCTCAAATTTCTTTCTAAACGAAAACGCTTAGTGTTTTAAATATATGAATCATTCATGCAGTATAAGTGACACGAATTTAAAAATTATCAAAATCCAATAATAATAATAATAATAATAATAATAATAATAATAATAATAATAATAATAATAATAATAAAACTTCTTTAGTATGTGTGCATTATTATGAAAAATATACATTTACGAATGAATTTAGAATTCAAAAACATTTTTCAAACATCTTATCATATATTCATAGTCTTAGCAAAGGTTTGAGGTAATTTTCCATCCAATATTTTTCTAAAACGAATAATTTACTTGATATCGATATAAATGCCAACAGACACAAATGAAAAAAGAATCGTTTCTCATCTTTATCTCCGTCTAAATGTTTCCGTAAGTCATAAGCAAATTTTCTTTCTCATAGTGTCACGCCTGCCTCCTGACCTGGAAAACTTGTGTCACGAAAAGGAAGAAATCCTTCATTAGAGGTACAGTCACTTTTCTCAACTACGTTTCCCAATTAATCAAACTTTTTTCTCTGCTTTTTTTTCTTTCCGCCGACTTTCCTGTGAAGAAGCTGCCTCGTATTTCACATGCCATGTTCGTGCCCCGAAGAAAACCTTAGCGGCACCGAGGCACCCCCGTACATTTATCTTCTTCCTTAAATGTTAACACAACCCCCCACTCCGCTCCTGGCCCGTGACGTCACCGATCGCATGCCAGATGCGGGCGAGCGGCAGCTCCCGGAGTGGCGTTTTGGGCGCTCCCTCCCCCCTCCCCCCCTCTGCCCCAGCCGAGCCGTGCCGAGCCCAGCCGAGCCGAGCGGACGGTGGAGACATCTGCCCTTTCGCCCGCCCCTTTCGCCCGCCCATTTTTGGTGCAATTTATTTATTTGATCTCTTATGTATTTATCTATTGTTTATTCACTTATTTATTTATTTGATATCTATTTGCTGAGTCCATTGTAAAGAAATGATATAATGACTAGATAAGAGAGATAATGGTGAAGAGAAGGTGAAGTAATGGGAGGCACGAGAAAAGAAGGACACCTTAGAGAACCACCGACTGAGTGATTTCAGAACCAGCATTTCCATTATTTCTGCAACAACTCTGACCGAGAGGTCCTTGGGTTAGAGACCGCCGGATTTTCGACACTATACTGTGAGGTCGAATTCGGCCTGAGACTAGTGCAGAAATCTGGGGACCGGCTGCTCTGTGCGGTATTTTCCGTGATTTCTCCATGCTTTTCTCATCCTTTCTGCCTTGTTTCACCATCTCCCCTTTCCCTCTTACATGCGCTTCACTACCACACATGTCGGGAGAGCTTGCCCCGGTTGCAGTGGCTCATCGCTCGGTGAGATATCTGGAGGGGAAATGCCCCGCATGGTGAGCCGCTTATGTCGGCGTCGTATCTCACCAAGTAGCAAGGCGAGGACCCCAGACATACAAATATCCACCATACCCTCAAGGGACTAAGGACCACAACAATGACATGCGCGGGAACATCAAACAATCAAACCTACAAAACCTGCCGCAAGGTAACTTAAATTGTATAATATATTTAATAAAATGTTAATATATTGTTGTGAAGATTTATTTCACTCAGGGGAGGCGGGGAGGTAGAGTGGACTGGAGGCTACTGTGACAAATGTGGATATACCATAGGTAACACACGGAATCTGCCAAAATTATTTCTTTACACTGACATCTTTAAACCAGACAAATTTGGCAACTAGATCTTCAGAGGCCGTTGTGTAATGGTGGAAAATGTGTTTTGTGATTTTTTTAAAATTTATTACTTTATGTTCGACAATATGTCTTTCAGAGCATTGAAATTTACAAAAAAAAGGACTGTCGTTATGAACACTAACAGTAACCTCTTTAAAAGAATTTATTAAGGTAAAATTTGAAAATAAAAAAATGTTGTAGAGATAAGAAGATTGGAATAGAAATAAGAGAAAATAAAACTACAGATAATGAAATTTTGAATTAATTCCACGAGGAAAGGGATAAGTTTTACCAAGATTAAAAAATTGTGCATGATATAATGAAGGAAAAGTATTAAAAAATTTGAGACTATAATTTTTAATCAAATCATGTATTGTACGGAGATTTAATTCATTATGAATTTGAGTATTGGGAATAAACCAAGATGCGTATAAATTTTTCTAAAGAATTTGTTTTGGATAATTTGATGTTTTTGTATATTTGATTTAGCTGCATTTGACTAAATTGGACATGCATTTGTTAAAGAAGGACTAATAATTGAAGTGTAAATTAATTTATCAGTTTTAACACGAAGAGTTGAGTTATTATTTATAAGAGAATTTAGTTTGTGTGTTTTAATAGTGCCTTTTTGTATCACGTTTTTAATATGAAATTTCCAGTTCATTTTTGTGTCTAAATGGAGACCTAAATATTTAACATACAAAGAGAAAGAAAGCCAATGAATGAGTGATATGAATGAGAAGGGGAGGAGGACGTATTGACTTACATAATGTAAATATTTTGGCTTGGCATTTATTCATATTTATTTTGATTCTCCAGTTGTTGTTTCAAATTGAATAAAGATTAAGATCTATTTGAAGTTTATTTCTAGCAAGAAGAATATTAACGTCTGAATTACTCAGACTATTGTATCATCTGCACAAAAGTCTATTTAGAAGAAGTGAATTTTGGAATGTCGGATAGATAAATATTGAATAGAAAACGAAAACGACAGGAACCTTGAAAGACCCCGGCAGAAATATTAAATTTTTGAGAGAAGGAATTATCATATTTAACCATGAATGTTCTATTAGATAGGAAATTTTGAATAATGTTATAAGATAAATAGGAATACTTACGAGATGAAGTTTAAGTAGACTTAGATGAAGGTTAATTAGACTATTAAACCATAATGCCAAACTTTGTCGAATACCTTTTCAATATCCAAAAATATTGCAAGTGTATGTTGTTTTAGATTAAAAGAATGTTCAATGTGTTCAGTAATACGTTATAGCTGATGAAGAGTAGAATGTTTTTTATAATATTATGAACTTCAGTAGGAGATTTTGAAACGTCATTACTAAATATAAATGTCAATCCCGCTAGCTCGGTCGACGGTTTCTATGAAATAATTGTTGCTACTTACTCCGCAACCAATTACTCAATCTGCCATCCATATGGAGTGGTGAGTAATCTGAAAATAGTTCTGAAATGTCTTCTCAAGGATTGCATGTAATGGCCAATAAGAGTCAGCTTTCTTTCAAACTGTGAATTATAATTTATTATACATGCCAAAGTTATTAATCATCAATTATTACAATTTATCGTTAGGTCATGACCATTTTTTCTCGTTATTGCTATAACAGCGTTATAGAACCTTTTATCCTTTCTTGGCTCTTCGCGCGCACGTCGTTCGATGTCGCCACGTAGAGTAGACCAATCTTCCTCCTTGTCGAAGTCCACAATGATCAGCGACCAAGTCGTAACTTCCTCCAACCACTTTACAAACAGTGCCTATACTCTTTATCTTGCGCCTCAGGTGGGCACCTATTTCAAACTGATTACTTTGCCATGTCGGAATAATATGGCAATTCACATTTCACTGGTAAAATTTCTAAGTCAATTTTGTAACTCCATCGCAAAAATATTCTAAGTTCACTTTCCAGTTCACGCATGAAAATATTACAAGTCCGAATTTGCAATGGTAGAACACGAAAAAGTTTTACAAGTTCCAGTTGCACACCTAATGCGGAAATATTCTAAGTTCAAGTTCAAATTTCCCTCTTACGAATTACGGATCACAAGTCCCGATTTGATAATTAACCTCAAGAAAAAAACGCGCAAGCGATCCGCTCACCACCACGACACGAGTCGTAATGCCTTAATTCCCTATCTGGTTCACCCTTCAAAGCTCGCTGTGTTTTTCTCTCTATTGTTTTTTTCGTGTTGCTACGGTGCACCCTACGTGTTTACTTTACAGCTCTCCCGGATACTACGGTGTCCCCCCGCAAGAACTCGCGTTGCTACGGTGTCATCTGCGTATCTGCACTACAGAAACCCACGACTTTGGCAATATATACACCATTTCGACCTTTATTTGCCTAAATCACATGTCCATCATTTTTGGTATGTCACAATATATAAGTAATAAGTTGTGGAACGTTATAATTAGGAAGGGAAAGGAAGTGGGTTACATGATTGTGAAGTTCAGTATTATGTTTTGGATTAGCAATAAAGAAAGACTGGAAGTGAGTGCCTAGTAATTGAAGTTTTTCAGGATAATTTAGGGCTGTGGAGGAAGAGTCTTCTAAAACAGGAATGAGAGTTTTGTTATTATAAAGTCATTTCTTTGTGGACCACACTTGTTAAGATTGAGGGTGGATTTGTTGAAGAAAGTGTTGATATTGATGAAATTTAAATAAATATATTTTATATCATATAAAACGCGAAATTTTGTTAATTTTATATTTAATATCAGGACGTCATGTTAATTGCCAATAACGACGTAAAGTGTTTTTGGTTTTGATTAGGTTAAGAATACGAAAAGGTAGTGGCTTATAGGGGCTAGGGGGAAATTTGGGTATAAAGCTCGAATGAGAGTAAAGTGTAATATGTATTGCAGAACTAAAATAAGATAAATAATTGTCAATATCATTTGTAGATTGTGTGTTATGAGGAAACTGAATATTATTATCACTATCGTGTTTAAAATCAGTCCAGCTAATTTTTTGAAAAGGAGGTGTGAAGGTTGAAAAAGAAATATTAAAGGAAAAGGATAACGTAATAAGTATTGTAAAATGATCAGATTACAACTCGGGAAGTAGATTTTGTGTTATAGGAAAAGGAAAATTTTGTGTAAGAATTATACCAAATATATCAGGATTATTATTATAAAAATAATAAGTAGGTCCAGAGGGGGAGTGTATTTGTACATTATTAGAAACAAGAAAATTATGTAATTTAATGCCATTAGTATTGGTAGTATTTAAACCCCAAATTTGATGTTTCCTATTTAGATCGCCAAGAAGAATGTTTTTGTTTATATTGTTAAAGAAAAGCTTTTTAAATGTTATAAGAGGAAATGTGTATTTTGGAGGGTTGTAGGCAACAGAAAAATATTAATTGATATTATTAATATTGATTATTAACGAAAGGATTTCAAGAGTAGGATGATTGTTAAATTGGCATGACTAGTGTTTAATAAAGGGTTTAATGAGTAAAGCAACTCCTCCTGATGCTACTGAATTAATTCTGTCAAAACGATAAATTTTATAGTTCGAGATAAAAAGTTAGGAAGGAAGGAAGGAAGTAAATGTGTTTCAGTTATAAAAGCAATGTGTACATTATGAGTACATAAAAAATATTCAAAAGCATGTTGTTGTCTTTTCAAAACATTAGTATTCCAGTTGAGAAGTGTTAGTTGATTGGTAATTTTATGAATTATTTATTGTGAGAGAGCGATTCAAGAATATTTTGAAGTTGAGGAAGAAGAATTGAAAGAATTTGTGATATTATTGTTGTAACAATTTGTTGAATATTATAAGAGGGAGAGGTATGTTGTGTAGGAATGTGTCTAAGTTATTTGTCCAACGGGGTTTGTTAATATTAGTTTGTGTTTTTGGAAAGATGAGGGAAATGTGTTGTATAAAAATTAAAATGTTTGGATGAGTTTTGAGGTAAAGAAGTAGGGGTAGTGGAGTAAGACATTGTGTTAGGGGAAGAATTATTGATGGAGATAGAAGAGGAGAAAGTATTTGTGAAAGGTGGATTATTATTAGATTTTTTATTTTCTTATTTAAGACAAGTTTGTAAAAAGAACATCCTCTTTAATTCGCTTAATGGCTCTGACCACAGTTTACACATTTACGGGTTGACTGTGGCTTTGGACAAACAGAGTAATTATGGAGTTGGGAAAACCTGACACATCTAGATTTCAATTTACAATTGGCCTGTGAATATCCAAAACGCTGACAATATTTGCATTGAACAGGGGTGAATCTATTTGTTTTTGGTTTAACTTTAATAATTGAATGAACTCAACGATCTAATTTTAAAATTCTGTTAAGCCTATAGCATTTTAAAGTTCTGGATTGATGGGAGTCTGTTAAGTCTATAGCACAAGTTTGAAGAGGATGCCTTAGTTTGTCATAAAGACGTCGAACTTGAAGCACTGGATATTCTAGACGAGTAAGTTCATTTAAAATTTGTATTTCACTTAGTGAAATCGGAATATCTCTAATCATTACCTGGAACGTTTTTTTGCTTGGATCTTGAAATGTATAAAACTGTATATTATTTATTTTCACATAATTATCTGAAGTTTTGATTGACATCAATATCTGTAAAAAGAATGTGGATTTCATTAAAACGAGATTTGGTTGAATAGTTATTGTGAACCACTTTTGCAATGTCTTGAAGTAATAAAGCATAGTTGATGCCAATCATTGTTAAAGGTGGAACTTTTTGATGAGGTGGAGAAGTTCAACTAGTCAATTTTTGTAGGTTAGCCAGAGTTCCGTATCTGGAGTGGGTCGGGATATTATATATGAGTGTAGATGGTTTTGATCGTTTGGAAGGGTTTTCAGGAGCATCTGGCAGACGAGGACGACGAACGTTGCTAGAGATATCTTCTAAGTTAGTTTCAAGTTGTGGCACTAGGTTTGCCGAAGATTCTTAAAAAAGGTGTTGATGTTGAAGTAATTGAATTGGAAGCTTGTTGATAGTTTGGTGGTTGCAAGGTTGAAAATTCCATATTTTGCACTGGAGTTGCTTAAAGTTCAACGTATTGGGCAGACGTTTGAACATCAGTTGAAAACATATCTGTATTGTCCAAGACAACTCGTCTCCCGTAAGGGAGATGAGTATTATAATAAGATATTGGTTATTTTTTTGTAGTTTTTTATCCCTTCTGATAAAATAGTAGTTGTAGATAATTGAGAACCAAATTATTCTGAAATAATTCAAATATAGATAAGAATATTTGAAATAATATGAGGGTAATATTTTGTAGCACTATTCTAGAAGCACGGTCACCTCGAGACCATGTTTTGTGATTGAATTGAAAAAAGTTGCGATTCCAAGAAATAAGTAAGTACAGAGTTCTGGTCTTAAAATATTGATTTTAATGAATATAATTACATGAAATCTTGATGTTTTAATTACGTTCTACACACAGTAAAAGTATTTTTCATTTTAGTATAAATTGATACTTGCAAAAAATCTTCAAAATTGAGGGTGGGGTTTATGTGAACAGTGATATTAGAGCACATTAACCTCATAGTATTGAACAGAAAAAAAATAGCGATTTGGTTCAGGGTGTGTTTAAATATAATCATACATTTGCAAAGAATTTTAATTAAATGAACTACTCTACACTGTTTGGGAGAGCTTGATAATGATTTATTCATGTTACCGACACAATATTATATTGTGCCGATGCAACTCTAAAGTTAAACATAATTGTTCTGAAAATAATTGAATAATAATAATAATAATAATAATAATAATAATAATATTATTATTATTATTAAGTACCTTTGTTGACAACAACTGCTCAATAAGTAATGCTATCTTTCTTAATTCATACCTTCCCTCTTTCTCAAATTAGATTGTCAGAATGTCGTTAGGAAAACCCAAAATTCCAATATCAGTGAAGAAATAATGAAGAATGCTTTACATTGCAAAGGTAAACCTTCAAAACTCTTCATAATAAATTAAAGACACAATATAATATTGTCCCCTCTAGCCTCCCTCTCCTCTACTAACCTTCAACATTTAAAGAATGTACATTATAAATTATCATATATTTATGTATTTTTCAAGTCTTTTCATAGTTTTAAATACCAGATTTCAAAAACTTGTGCTAGTCACCATTTTAAGACTTTTATTTATATAATAAATTCACGACATACTTTTCTGGATTTTAAATTGAATTGAAAAGTGTACAAATACATAGTCCGTTTCATTAGTGCATCAAAATCAAGATTTTTGATGTCATAATATTTATTTTATTTGATTTACAATTTATAAGCACGTAAAGAGAAATATTTATGAGACGAAAAAGCGATTAAGAAATGTTGGAAGTATAAAAATAATTCTGGTATGACTGTCGTCACAATTTATTGTAAGAAAACACGCTTATTTTGCATACTTTCAAGTGAGTTTCTCGACGATTCGATCTTGTATTATCCTTTTCCAAAATCCATGAATATCCTGTTTCTGTAGAATAGTGCAAAGCGTTAAATAAACGTTCCTTGACCGAGTTCAGCGCAGCAACATGTATTTTCAGGTTGTGGTTGTGACACACGAAGTAATGAGTAAAGGCAAACTACTGTATCACTTATCAACGCATAGCGCTATTCCTTAACGAAATTATGGAATTTGCGTAATCCGGTGACGTATAATTAACTATTTATAAGAATAAAGGTTACTTTTACCTTTTTAAGTAATTCCCTTTGTAAGTGGTCCAGTACTGGTCAATCGATCATCTCAGATAAAAAGCATACTTTATACGTAAACAGTCAGGTTTATACACCTATTTCTGCTAATCTCGAATATGTGGGAATTAAAGTAGACGAATTGGAAATAATTTTAATAGCTGCTTTTAAATCTCTCAATAAAATATTACCAATTTCTTGTTATGAAGAAGTTTTCAATAAATACGTACCAATAATACTATTAAGAGCTTTAAATAGTAAATATAGGTCATGGAGTTGTAATATCACTACAGCTCAAAGAGAGAGATTTTTTAATTTTACTGTAGAAAATAAAATTTCAGTTTTATCACCCATAGATGGTATACATTTCCCTTACAACACAAATATTTTTCCGTGTATATTAGATGTAGTATTAACCAAAGGTATAACTTTTCCAATTTTACAAAATGTATTATATGATATGCAATTAAACCAGAATTCGGTTTTGATAAAACTTTTCAAAGATAATATTAATTCAATGAAAAGAAAACGACAAAAATTGATTGGTCAGTTTTCTTTTTTTATGCAACAAAATTATTTATATTCTCAAAATATTAAATTGAATTATGATGTAGATTATGAAATCAATAAATTTATTTCGGCTATTAATACGTCATTACAACAAGTTACAGCGATAAATAGAAATACTTATAGGAATATGGGGAAAATGAAATTGTATTAATACTCATTTCAATAATTAAATTAATATTGTTAAAACTAGTGAAAATAGTAGTTAATCGTACTAGTATTAATAATATTAACATTTTTCTTCATGCATGTATTGATAAAATTCCATTTTAAGTGGGAAGCATACTTCCCACTGATATTTAAAGGTACTCGTATAATGGGAAAGTCCGCAAGTAACAACTATTATACCCCACATTTTTTGATAACAGAACAATATTTATTTAATATTTCAATTTCATATTCAATTTAATATTTCTAAAACTGTCTAACATTGTTGTACGTTTTCAATGAATTCAGTTTTCAACAATAAGTGCTTTTTGATTAGAGCTGTATTGCCCAAAAATGCTAAAATGTCTTTGAACGAAGAATACCTTTTTTCTAAATCATCCTAATAGATGGTATCACAGTCTTATTAAATAATATGGATTCAAGAGACGAGTTTTTTATCACAAAACTATAAGTAACTCAAATTTAAACATTTTGTACGTTAGAGGGGTATTGCACCGGGACACTCAAATATATAGTACTCGTATATATTTTTAAAATAAAATTACAGTAATTTAATGATAAGTTTAAAAACTTATGTTTTAATAACTTCTTGGCTGTCCGGGTGACGCCGCGTAATGAGCTGAGAGGCCGACGTTTCGCCTGACATGTCGAAAGGCTTCCTCAGGGCATAATGTTTTAATAAACTTTTTTCTGCTTTTAAAGTAATTAAGGATAAATAAATCACTTAACGATTTTGGTTTAAAGTAAAAACATTAGTACAATTTTTAAAAAATCTTATTTAAATCAAATAAATCTGATTTAAATAAATAATATGACGTTAATAAAAAATCTGATTTGAATAAGAAAATCTGAGTTTTTTTGATTTTTTTAAACATGATTTTTTCTAGCCCTACTAAGGAATTAGCAGAGGGTCTGCTAGATACTCACGTGATCGACTTAAGCAACCCTACCAAGCTCTTGTGTGGAAGTCAATTTTTCAGCAATGCGGCGGGGCAGGAAGGCTGGGGTAGGATCATAGCAAGAAGGAGAATTGTATCCTAACGTATGATGTTTTTATGAGGAGGAATGAAGATATCGAATTAAGAAGTAGGGAAAACAGAAGAGTTCGTAGAAAGAATGGCTGCCTAAGTAAACAACAGCAAATGTATTAAATACATTAGGACTACATTAAGTGACCGGTTGTAATCTAGAATAGTTTTTTCTTTCCGCTATGTTAGTAGAGATGAAATGCAAGCGTTCTAGCCCTAATGCGTTGAGTCACCCTCTCTGATCGTTTCCTCGCCCATTTAGGACGACCGTCCCTCAGCCGGGCGTTCACAGCGCCCGCTCCCCTTCCCACACGCTGCATATGGGTCGGGGGCAAATTAATTAAGATGCAGATGAGCGGGAGCCGCAGCGCTCGTTGCGGGTGTTCCGAGAAGCTTCGGAAGGACGCATGCGTGTGATAGGAAGAGAGGACGCGGCAAAGAGGGGAGAAGATTGGACAATATTCGCTATGGAAATCGGTGGCTTTGACCCGTTCATTAAGGTGTTACATCCAGCTCCATTTGCCTCTCGCCAATATTGATGAATGGGCTTTTCGCTCTCGGTTTACAACGCGGTTGTTGATTTACATACAAACAGCGAGTTCTTTCCTGCGTCCCATTTTCGCGTTTGATTTACGAGCGGCGAAGGGAATAGGAACCTCTTTACGCAGATTAGCAGGTTTGCTGCTGCGAGACTTTAGTGCTAGCTGTCCTACATTTCGTTTCTGTATTAAATTACATTTCCTACCTCTTTCTTGATGAAGATTCTCTACAGTGAAAAAGAGGTCGATTTTGCATTTGTATCATGTTTAGATGTCGCGTATCTGACTGGAAGTTGCGCAGCAAAACTTTCCGATTCGATTTGTTTGAACATTAACAAATTAATTGGCATTTTAAGTGTAAATACAATTCCTTTCAAGTATATTTTTTCTAAACTTTCCAAAATTGCAAACATAAACATTACCAACCTTAGAAATATATCTCAAAGTGAAGCGGTCGTACTAACGAGATAGCTGGGTGAAAAAGTGAATCTAGTTCATAAGTGCTTGGCAAGGTTATTTGAAGAAATACTCTTGCGAAGCACATGATCACCTGACCACAACGAATTTCTATTGAATTTATAAATTCATATTTTTCGTTATTCACTTGATCTAGAAAAATAATACCCTTCAACATTAGCTCGTGAATGAGATTTGATATGAAAAGTGGATTACATTTATTTTCTACCTAAACTCTCTATGTTTCGTGTGTTCTTGAGAGATTTGATTTTCCACTGTTTACATCATTAGAAGCCTTTTATTTCTTTTCGACCTATTTGAACGCGGTGTGTAACGTGAAAGTGTCTTTATTCTCTCCCCTACTTTGATTACTCCTCCGCCGCACGTGCGCTGGCCTGTCATAAGGCGCACGCGGGCGGACCCACAGGCCGAGTCGGGGAATCAGTTCCTCCTCGCTATTGAAGCTATTCCATAATACGAGAATAATAGCGTACCCCTGCGAAAACTCTCGCATGTTAAACCCCAACCTCTTCCATTTCCGTGTCTAGTCTGTAATTAGGGTTGGGCAAAATACTTTATATTCAGTATTTAAAAACTTCGTCATAACACTTTGCATATAAGTATTTAAAAATATACTCAAAATACATAGGTTTTGAATTGCTAAATACATATTTAAAATACTTCAAATATTCAAAATATAGCAAATACAATAATTTTGCATTATAACTTTTTATTGCAACAATATATTGTAATTGTCAAGTACAATAAATTACTTATTGAGTCATAAATTTCTGAACAATAAAAACTTTCAAATATAAAACACTTTCACTTATACTTTCGCAAAAACACTTTCAAATATACAATGATATCAAAAATATGTCTGACTCAAATAAATAGAATTTTCCTTTTAAAACTAGTTTTTCAAACAAATCATCAGTCAATAAGTACCTAGTTGGCGAATGTATAAAACTTGCAAAGGAAAACAGAAGTTGAATTGGCGCGGATGAACATAAACTAGAGCCAATCCACGTCAAATCGCACAAAAAAGACCAAAATTTGACCTTCATATTTTTAATTTTATATTTTATTATATTTTTAATTATTTTCAATTTTTTGTATTGCCGGTTGCGTCATCTTCCGGCGGTCCCTGCACTAGATTATTCCAGAATGTTCACAGGCTCCGGAAAGTTCTCGACGGCACCCGCCGAATATAAATACGCGGCGGTCAGTGGTCCGCAGTGGAAGCTGAACTGTGAAGTGAACCGTGGTGAATAGCAGTGCAGTGATTGTGCTCAGTGACGTGAACCGTGGTCAGTGCATCGTAATGTGGTCAGTGACGTGAACCGTGGTCAGTGCATTGAACTGTGGTTAGTGCAGTGGACTGTGACCAGTGCATCGAACTGTGATCTGTGCAGTGAACTGTGGCTAGTGCTTAGGACTGTGCGAGTGTGTAAGAGAAGTGAACAGCATAAAGAAATAATCAAGAGAAGTGTAGTGAAAATAAATAATCAAGAAAAGTGTAGTGTAAATAAATAATCAAGTGTTTTCAGTGATTGTGTTAAGAAACAAAATAAACGTTTTTGTTAAAATAATACGAGACTTTTAATTCACCACCTAGAAACGTAACAATATTCACTGGACTTCCTGCTACTGACGTTAATACCCCAGGAGCCCCTGATCTCGACGATCTCTTCACTAACAATAAGCATTTTTGGAAGCCAACTCCCTTTTTACTTTCTCGTATACCTATGTATATACGGAGTAATGTACGTAGTATACAGAAAGTTATATAATGCTGCGCGAAAAAAGGCGGATTTTCGGCGGAAAAAAATCATTACCGGGCTCTGGTGGCGAAAAAGTACATTTTCTTGACATTTCCACAACTATTAGTTAATCTAGTAGTACAATCGAAATTTTACTTAAAGTATAATGAAGAGTAAAACCTCGTCCTAATTAGAAATTTTCGTAATTAATTCGAAATTCGAATTAATTCGTAATTCGTTCGAAATTAACGTAACAATATTCACTGGACTATTCACATGGACGCGGCTGTTGCCGTTGCTGTAGTGGACTGTATAATTAATTGTTGGACAGGCAACGAGCTCGGTCCCATCGATGGCTCAGGGATTGCATGATGTAGGTGTGATAACATGAAACACAGTTTTACCTTGCAGGATGATGTTTAATGAGTTTGTTGAAAACAAGTTAAATCCTTTAACACCATACACCATACATGAGTACACTTACTGAGTACTGTACACTTTGTGTACAAGACCTTTACGTAAGTACAACACGGAGTCGCGACGTCTTTCTAGCAAGACGTCCTGTCTGCGACTAAATTTAAGCACAGTTTAAATGAATTGGCACTTTCTGCCATGCCAATACACAATTGCAGAACTTAGCACTTTCTGCCATGCTGAGTTCATAATGCAAAGGTTGCCTTTACAAGTTTTACGTGAGATTTACACGGAGCCGCTACGTCCTTCTCGCAAGGCTGCTCGTGAACGACTAAATTTACTTTGTTAGCGAAAGCTCGAAGAGGGGATTTTGAGTTTGTTTAAATGGGCCAATAGGCGACTGCTTTGTTAGCGGTCGCGAGTTGGCGGAGCGGGGTGATTTTGAATGGGCCAATTGGCGGCCGTTGGAGTTTGAAATATTCTAGAACATATTCGAAGGTTTCTGTGGCGTGACGCCGAGATTGCACAACCGCGCGCGCCACTTTGGCCCGGGCAGTTGGTGATATCTACACCGCACGTGCGAAGGGTGACGCAACGGCGTGTGGAGATTTTCCATACAGCGCTACCGGTTGCAGCTGGGCAGGAAGTATTGTATTTCTACCTATTTTCCTGCCTTTGCGTGTGGGCCCGAACAAGAAGTGTAGTGTAAATAAATAATCAAGTGTTTTCAGTGATTGTGTTAAGAAACAAAATAAACGTTTTTGTTAAAATAATACGAGACTTTTAATTCACCACCTAGAAATGTAACAATATTCACTGGACTTCCCGCTACTTACGTTAATGCCCCAGGAGCCCCTGATCTCGACGAACTCTTCACTAACAATAAGCATTTTTGGAAGCCAACTCCCTTTTTACTTTCTCGTATACCTATGTATATACGGAGTAATGTACGTAGTATACAGAAAGTTATATAATGCTGCGCGAAAAAAGGCGGATTTTCGGCGGAAAAAAATCATTACCGGGCTCTGGTGACGAAAAAGTACATTTTCTTGACATTTTCACAACTATTAGTTAATCTAGTAGTACAATCGAAATTTTACTTAAAGTATAATGAAGAGTAAAACCTCGTCCTAATTAGAAATTTTCTTTGACAAATTTGAAGCCGTTTATAAGAAAATGGCGATTATGCATTACTGTAAATGCAAAATTTGAAGCACTTTTTCACAGAAATCTATTTAGGTTTCGAAAAACGTTATTTAAAATAATTTGAAGCACTTCCACACACAGATGTAATAATATATACAAATCGACGGAAATGTTCATATTAACGGCATGTGAGGTATTAAAAAAAACATTTATGTAATTGTTGAAAAAACAAAAAATACACCAAAATGAATTTTACATCATATTAAACAATGCAATTTTCACTAACCATTATAAAAGTTTCTAAAAAATTTGAGCCATTTTTGAGAAAGTGGCATTTAAACGTTTCTGAAAATGCAACATTTTGAGCTCATTTTCACAGAAATCTGTTGAGTTTTCGAGAAACATTATTTGACATTATTTAAAACACATGTACATATTAATATAATAATGTAAAAAATCGCCTCTAATGTAAATATTACCGACGTGAGAGACAAGTAAAAATACTTACATTTTTGTAGTTTTTGAAAAAACAAAAGTATAGACCAAAATGGCATTTATGTCATCGTGTACGGTTCATTTGCCACTAACAATACTACAAAATTTTAAAAAATTTGGAGCCGTTTTTGAGAAAATCTTCTTTTTGTTACTTCTTACAATGGCAAATATTGCACGCTCTATTGCAAGAAAACTACTACAATTTTCGGAAAACTTGACCTTAATGAAAGAACTATTTATGGACAACAAATTTTATTTAAAAGAAAAGTCTCCGTCTTCAATTTTGTAGTTGTAGGAAGATGCCGAAAAAATTCAAACTTCTGCAATTTTCGAAAATTCAGAGTTAATCGCGAAAATCGGAGCATTGCCACGTTTATTAGCGTATTTTACTCTATTCCTACAATAAATTTAAAGAAAAAAATTAGAGCCGTTTTTGAGGAAGTTTCGAAAATGTCCGGGGGCTTAATGTAAAGTACCCCCAACTTTTTAAGGAATACTTTTCAAGATTTCAAAGCTTCGACTAGAGCATGATGGACAGGGTTTTCTTCAATTTGAAAAAAAATCTTACACGTGGTTTCGGCGCTAGCAGTGTTCACAGTCCGACAGGATGACGGACGGACGGATGAATGTTTTGCTTTCAATTGGTTTTTCGGCATCAATGCCACTTCAGACAGGGATTCCAGCTACACCACCTACCGTGTTAGAGGATTTTTTCTCTTAATTTAGCAACTGATTTATCCACATTGACGTTATCAGGGCCCGGATGCATTTTTCTGTCGAAAATTTGCCTCTTTTTCGCGCAGCATTACGTAACTTTCTCTATATTACGTATATTACTCCGTATATGAGAAAGTAAAAACTGTTTTGAGCAACCAAAACATAAGGAAGTCTACTTATAAAATATGGATTTTTTCTGAGATGGTCGAGCGACCAGTGCTGGGCTACTTAAAAACGATTGACGCTTTTATAAACATCTGATAAACGTTGGAAGGCAAAACTAACTCTCGGGGTTATGAAAGGTTATAATAATAAAAGTTCTGAGCAATGAAACTCCTTACTAAAATAGAATGAGTAACTCCGTTCCAAAACAAAAATGGAGCAAAAAAAGATACACTGAGTTTGTCTATGATCCACCTCCATTGGCATACTGCTGTTAAGGACCTCTTTCACAGTTGTAGATAATGGGGTATTTGTGATATGAATAGTAGAAGTGTAAATTTATTTTGCAAGTAGACCAATAGACCGAGTAGGGCAATCTTATGAGCAAATTAAAATCACTTTACCCACGTGTGCTATGCGCTATTTTAAGGCAGCCTTACTGACGTTCATTTTATTTGAATTCAAGCATACAAATCACTATAATACATTAAGGTCAGTAGCATTTGATGCGATTCGACAAAAGTATTTTATTTTCTTTGTTACTTTCACAGTTTCATTTGAACAGTTGAGCGTCTTCTGACTTGTAGCACTAGTGGAAAAAAATTGAACTTTTAGCGCGTTCTACATGTCCTAAAGTAATCGCTTATACTAAGGGCTGTCTAAAAATTTAATTCCAAATTGCCAGTCGTTCTGAGAGTATTTCTGTACTACTCAGCATTACACAGTTTATTAATTTTGCTGAAAATTGTAAATGTTCGTGTCACTGATGGACATTCATAAACTTTTCATTGTCTGTTCCTAACAAGTTTTCCGGAGTATCTAATTAAACTTGCACGGTGAATATTCATTTCGTGATAGTTACGTTCATGATAATATGCAGGAATTTTTACTGCAAAGGAGAAAATCCTTAAATTATATAAGGATGGAATGAAAGCATTGGAGATGAGTTCATGAGAGTAATAAATTGATCATGCATCTTTTTTAAATAAAACCATTATAAAACATTTTCGACACTTGTCTTAGTACTTGATTGATTTTGATTGATTGATTTCTTCGTGTTTCCAGGCGCGTCAACTACTTTGGTCATTAGTCCCATTAGTATAGTGCATGTTTTTTTCGCGGGAGATGGCGCTGATCTTCCCCCGCTGGATGGCGAGATCCGGCACCGACCTACCGTCGTCTAGTGGGGTTTCCCCCTAACCAGGACTCTCCCACCAGCGGGGCACCACCCCGGCCGGAAAAAGCTCTAAGCTCCCGACCGATCTCCCGGAATATGTGATAGTTTAGTGCATGTTAGTGTAAGTGTGTGTGTAAGGGGAGAGGATAGGACTAGGAAGGGGAAGGACAGATCGCGCGCGGTCCGTGGCCCGTTTGATAGGGTACTACTCCGGCATTCGCCTGGTGTTGATCGGAGAAACCACGGAAAACTACCGATCAGAGCAGCCGGCCGCTAGAATTCTCCTCCAGACAGTAGCTGAATTCGATCTAGCTGAACAGCTAGTGTCGAAAATCCTCGTTACCCCACGCTGTCTTGTCTGGACCGAGGCCTCCAGCCGCCTCAGAATCGGTATGTCATCTCAGTTTGCTCATCTAAATTTATTTATTCTCTTATTTATTTGTCTACACTATTTTTATTTTACTTAACTTTAGAACAGTACATCTGTTGTTTCAAGTACTCTTTATTCAAAATTAGGTTTATATTGCCACAATTTATACTCCAATTTTTCTATTTTCTTAAATTCTAATTTTATTCATACTAATATCCTATAATAAATTTAAAAAAATGTAATTTGGTATATTATAATTTTTGTGTAGCATTGAAGATGGCTTCAATGCGTCCGAAAAAACTTTCTGAAGAAATAAAAACCTACAAGAAAACAACGAATCAAATCTATTTCTATGATGGAAATGTAAACTCCACACCATTTCCTATTCCATTGCCTTCCTTCAGCATTTCCATTTCTGTGGTAATCTTTTTAAGTGCGGATATTTCAGAAGAGCAAGGAGAGTGAAAATGGGAAAGAGGAAGAAGTATTTAACCATCACAATCAAAAATGGAAGCAAAAAGAGGATTTTAAAGATAAGGAGATGGACCCTACCAATGCATCTTGGGTTCATGTTTAACTATAATTATCCAAAAAACATTTCAATGTGATAAATAAAATGATCTCACTTAAAAATAATTATTTTATCCCTTGAAGTAATTCTTCCATCTACTGTACGCATAA
This sequence comes from Teleogryllus occipitalis, assembly GCA_011170035.1. Lineage (NCBI taxonomy): Eukaryota > Metazoa > Arthropoda > Insecta > Orthoptera > Gryllidae > Teleogryllus > Teleogryllus occipitalis. Next base: position 35,290 of record BLKR01015558.1, read on the forward strand.
GAATAGTTATATTTAATCATAATGTATATTAAAGCTGTAAAGAGGATGATTTTGATGTCCGTCCCAATCGGCTTCTAGTGAACAGTTTTAAACAAATGAGGGACCAAAAAAAGAGAAAAAATCTACCGAACGTTATGAAATAGATCGGTACTATTCGCTCTGTAATTATTAAACACAGTTCATTTCCATTCACATTCTAAATAATTATTTTAAATAGGGAGGGTATTGTTCAAGTTGCAGGTGTACACTCATCGCTTGTGCAATATATGTGACTATATTTTCTTGGTATTATCCACATTCCATTGGCAATTATTACAGGTTCACTTTACACTACCAGACGGAGCGCTGCGATCTGTTTACATGAGGTCACCGCCGACTTAATGAGAATCGCACGCAAGTCGACAGTAGATACTGATCGATTAGATATGATATAGAGAGCGGTGAGCGGGATACAGACCCGCTCATTACAAGGAACAGCAGAGTAGAAGCAAGCAAGAACATAACTATTGTGTAATAGATATGTGCAAAGGAGAAATAAAAATATTTTACCGGGCCTTTTATGAACAGATAATAAGATGTATGATGTATGTTCATCTTGGCTAAAGTTACTGATTTGATAATATTGACGATACATCTATGAAGTTTATATTATTTTACTTTGATATATAATGGATGTAATAAAATACCCAAAACACGAACCATGACAATGCGACGGGATCGAGAATTGTACACGCGGATGATGTAAAACATGTGTATATTCATGGAAATGCAGAATTTTGTGGTAACATTTCTACAGCTCTCTTTCTGTGCGTTGTAATCGCATGGGTTCAGCTAGTATGTTATTGCATTCTGTACTCTCCTCCCTTCCCGAAAAAAATTGCACTTGAGTTTTAAACTGAACCTCCCCCCTCCCCAAAAAAACCTGGATCCGAGCCTGATTAACAACCGCTAAAATCCATAGATCAACTATTATATTTACATTTATGTTCTTTTCTCCATTAAATTGCGGTTTATCTACATCTTCAGTGTCACCCAAGCTATTCCAGAGAATTTTTTCTGTTGCTACTTATTTTAACATGGAAATTCATTACATAGATCAGCGTCTTTATCCAAGACAACGAATTCTTGCCTGACTATGAATTCAGTCCTCTTTTTAACCTCAAGTCTCGTAGGAATACGGTTCAATGAAGACCACCAAAATCTCTACCTTCTCCAAGTTTTGAAACCATAGATCTACATATCATGGAAAATTGGAAAATAAACTTACAGTCTGCAAAGCAGGACATTTAGGCGTTCAGCCTTATCCACAAGTTCAAGGAGGACGGTCTGTACTTCGGGAGGGCTGACTGGCTTATCCACAGGTCTCGGAAGGACGATTGACCTCACGAAAAGCGGACGTCTGGCCAGACTATTAAATGTCAAAGTGTATTTGTTCCTTAAATGTTTTTCATCAGTTTTAAAATTCTTTTTAATAATACTTATTGTTGATGTATATTATCTCAGTTGTTGCTATCCAAGGATAAGCTATATAATACCGCAAATTAAGTCCTTCTTTCTCTTTCTATCGTAAAGCACACTATTTCAGAGAATGTAAAACAAAGCTGATAGCAAACCCCATAAAACTAGCGTGAGTTCGGAGTCCGTGAACCTTAAACCGTGATTTGTCTTCATAGGACGTGCAGTTTTGAAACAATATCCCCTGGCTGGAGTATAACCGTTCACCAAAGCAATTTGTACTTTCGGCTGCGGAGTTTCATGCCCCGTTACTTATTAGCCGCATGATCAACGCATACATCATAATAAAGCGTGTTTAGGAAAGAGGGCGGCCGATGGCGGATAAGTCACGCGCGGCGCGGCGCGGCGCCGAGCGCCAGGGCCACGTGACTTGCAGCGCCCGCTGCGGCCGCTTGCGGCGCTGCTCTCGGCGCCATGGGCGAGGTTCGCCCCTCTGATGATTCCGGCCGCGACAACCGCTGTCATTAGTCCCGTAAGCGCAGTACATTCTTTTAAAATGGAAGAAGACGATGATCTCTCGCTGGATGAGGAGATCCAGCGCCGACCTACGTCGCCTTGCAAGGAGTTTCCTGAATAGGTATCTCCCACCAGTGGGGCATCGCCCCAGCTGGGACTAGCTCTAAGATTGTCGACTGCTAGGCCGACTGGCCTTCCTATATATTTGGAATACGAGATATCAGACTCAAGTGGTCCCGGATATCATGGATTACACCGACTTCACGTAAATCACTCGCCATTCCAACGACATTGATTTAGGGACTAATCGTACTTTACTTTTAGTACCGGGAGCGGTAGCTCAGTGATGTCACTGCAGCGCCTATGACCAGAAGGTCCTAGGTTCGAGTCCTGACGGCGGCATGATTTTCGACACTAGCTTTTCAGCTAGGGAGAATTCAGTCACTGTCTGGATGAGAATCCTAGAGGCCGGTTGCTCTGATCGGCAGTTTACCGTGGTTTCTCCGATCAACACCAGGCGAATGCCGGAGCATTACCCTAATACACGGGCCGTGCGCGATCTTTCCTTCCTCTTCCTTATCTTATCCTCTCCCCTTCCACACACACTTACATTAACATGCATTACACTACCACATATTCCGGGAGACCTGTCGGGAACTTAGAGCTTGTCCTGACTGGGGCGGTGCCCCGCTGGTGGGAGAGTCCTGGTTAGAAGGAAACCTCACTAGCTGACGGTAGGTCGGCGTCGGATCTCGCCATCCATCGGGGGAAGATCAACACCATCTCCCGAGAAAAAATCATGCACTACACTAACGGGATTAATGACCAAAACAGTTGACGTGCCCGGAAACACGAAAAAATCAGTCAATTTACGTTTAGAAAAGGTTCAGGTCAGAGGAGTCAACCGTCAATGAAAATCCTTATGTGTTGGTACATACACGCCGCAATAAAATTTGTTCACTGCGGTGGGCATTTTTATCATTCGTTTTATTTTCTGCCTACATGTAAGAAACAGCACTCGTGAACGTGTGGAAGAGTATTGATGTATAATATATTGATATAAAATATTATTTTATTGAATTTGTCATTTTGCATGTTCTCATCGCATTATAAATCGCAGTATAAAAATCGTGTTAAATTACAAATATTAAATAGTACAGCAAGATACAATGTTATTACTCTATATGGGAATTCGAAGGCAAAGTATGAAAGAGAAAAGTTGATAAAGACGGATACCGAATGTATATGTGAAGTGTCGATTTTATTTGTGGTAAGATGTTTATGAAATGTAAAACATTTTAAATTTTTGAACTAAGCACGAGATTTTTGCAGTACCACACGTAAGTATCTTGTATATTTTTTTAATGTCTATAAATTGTGAATTTAAGTATATACGGTAATTGAACCTACTTTAATTCATACTGTTTGGTCAGTATTGAAATGGATATTCTTTCAACTCTGAATTAATTGAATAAATAAATAACAATAGAAATAATACTATTACTTATATATACAAACTTTACCCCACGCTGGGCATACCATTTGAAATGCATTTCCTTTGTATTAAGTTTTATTTTAATAATATCTAATATTTATTTTTATTCTATTTATACCCAACTATTCTTTAATTTCATTTAATAAAGAATAACCTATGTGTTCGACCGGGATATCCAATACAAAGAATTTATTTTTGTGAATCGACAGTGACAGTATTTTTGTGGGTCTCGTTCAGTTCACGTTCATGTCCCTTAATTCTTTGAAATTTTGATATAAGCCATTCGAAAATTATTTCCACCACTAACAATTATTCACATATTTTTCACACGCGTCTGCTTACAAGCAAATTCTAAACTTATAAAGTCAGACTGTCGCGTTTCTATGACACTCGCCCGCGATCACAGTTCGAGATATTCTGATCCGCTCCACTCACTGGTCTTCTTGATGAGCAGTATTGTCCCAAAACTCGTTCCTTATCTTGCGTCGAACGCCTCCTTGTTTATCCTTGTCTATGTTTCTCCTGATTGGATAAAGACGTATTTTCATCTCACACTCTTTACTCCGTGATATCCGGTCTACCAGTAATTCAAAGAGAAAGACATGAGTTCAAAGAGAAATGCTCGCGCCTGCTTCTTTGGCGTCGGAAGGAATATCGTATTGACAAGAACAGTGATTTCTTCTTTAAATGTTTAAAAGTGAAAAACGTTTGCCATGTAAAATATACATTCCGCTAAATTTAATAGTAAACTTGGCTTGTTTTCATTTCATAACAAATATGCTCCAAAAATGTAAATGTTTTATTCTTTTCTGTTTTAAATAAATAGTAATAAACTAGCTAAAGTGCCCGACGTTGCTCGGGCATTTATTACTGTAAATTATTATACAGGAAGAGGAATTCAATCTTTTCATGCCCTGCGGCTGGACCTACCTCTATTGTATCCCTTCTCCGCCCCACTCCCTGCCATGCTCTGCTCGGCCACGCCACGATAGCTGTCTTCTCTTGATCCCCATTTGGAAATTTCCGGATTACCTCGCTCACTTTTCTACAAATAATTACATTTTTCTTATTTGAAGTTCCAGATTCTAAACATTCACTTTATAATTAAAAACAATAAATAAATCTAAACTACAAAATAAAATACTTGTAGACTCACATGTATAATTTTTGTGGAGTTTTACATAATATTCCAACACTATCAATAAATTGTCACGATGTAAAACTTATCCTATTATTATTTTCTTCTATTGTATTCATAAAGAAAGTTTTGAAATTGATCTGTCAACTCGTGACCTTCAAGGGACTTGCTGTTTTAAGCTGTGTATAACATGCGGAAGTTTATGCACGGATACGGTAGTAGGTAGATCCGGAGTAATAGTTATTGATGTCATAACGTAATTGATGAATCATAATCATAAAAATAAATGAAAATACCTGTATCTATTCTGAAATATAATTACCTGTTTTTATAATTCTGAAGACGAAAAAAATATATTTAATGTCCTATGTGCTAGTAATGTAAAGTAACATAAAACTTATTTGTTCAGGTAAATCAATTCATCATACGACTGATACATTAAAAAAGTAATGATCAACCAACATGACATTATGTGTAAATAATAAACTGACAATGCACTGAGCCACATAACAAAACGATATCATTATTTTACCTCAAGTGATAAAGAATATGGATCCTGAAATATGAATACTAGAAACGAAAGACTCTCTATTTTCTTAGACAAAAATATTTTTAGACAAATTAATTTTTGCTATTTTTTTAGAAAAATATGAATGAACTCATTAATTGGGATCAGTTGATATGCAAAACAACTTTACAGATTAGTCTTAATATGTAAATGATCATTCATAAATTACACACCACTGTTCAAACTTTCTTCGCATATTGAAGAAAAAAAATTACTGGATGGACTGAGAACATATATACATTTTCCATTTTACCATTTTAAACCTAAGAACTGTGTAAATAGTCAAATTGAGAGTCCTAATGAACAGCTGTCCTACTACTTAGAGAAGTATTCACATTCCTCCCCTTCTTGCAGTATTATTTTCAATGGGGCGAGTGAGTACTTCAGCAACTCCATCTTCCCTCTGAGTAGCCGATTCAAAATTTTAGTAGACTGCCCATCTCTTACATAACCTTATTCAAACTCAAACGAATTTGGTAATAATTCTGGACATTGATGAAATCAGTAGTAGATCTCAGTCGTCATCCTCTGGTGGCACGCAGCTAAACTACTGGCATTGATGCACTCTTGAATCTGTGATGAGCCCTAGATGTGTTATCAGATATTGTTTGTATTGATTTCACACCGGTAGCGGTAGCTCAGTGCATCAACTGATGTCTCTGCAGCGCCTCTAACCGGGAGGTCCTAGGTTCGAGTCCTGACGGCGGCAGGATTTTCGACACTAGCTGTTCTGCTAGGTCGAATTCAGCTGCTGTCTGGAGGAGAATTCTAGCGGCCGGCTTCTCTGATCGGTAGTTTTCCGTGGTTTCTCCGATCAACGCCAGCCAAATGCCGGAGCAGTACCCTACCAAACGGGCCACGGACCGCGCGCGATCTGTCCTATCCTCTCCCCTTACACACACACTTACACTAACATGTACTACACTAGCACATATTCCGGATGACCGGTCGGGAAGTTAGGGCTTGTCCCGACTGGGGCGGTGCCCCGCTGGTGGGAGAGTCCTGGTTAGGGGGAAGCCCCACTAGCCGACGGTAGGTCGGCGCCGGATCTCGCCATCCAACGGGGGAAGATCAGCGCCATCTCCCGAGAAAAAAACATACACTACACTAACGGGACTAATGACCAAAGTAGTTGACGCGCCCGGAAACACGAAAAAATCAATCAATCAATTGTGTTGATTCACCAACATTTCCGGTGTACATTAATTAATTAAATCATTCTTTAATAGTACGCTTATCAATAGTCAATTGTTTTCTTTCAAACAGTGGCAATTTCAAAATCGATATACATGAGTCTATAGATGTGAGTCTGCTTGATGTTTGTGCTGCTTGTGTTTTGTGTTTTTGCTATGTGATGTGCTGCTTGATGTTTTGTTTTGATTGTTGAGATTTGTTTACAATTCGTCAAGGTTTTGTTTCAGTGTAATAATTGCATTGTGGTGTTGACAGTTTGCATGTATTTGCTTCTGTGGTGTATTTTGTAGAGAACATTCGCACAATGGGTTTTGCCCGCTTGACCTGAGTAGTGGAGTTGTTCACAGGTTATGTCGAATTCCGAATCGTTGTCCACGCGCCCCAAAAGACGCAAACGTACATTAACTGGACGCAGGGAAAGAGAAAGTCAGCGTAGGTGTCGTGATAGTGAGGTCATTTCGTTTTCTATTGGGTCATTGTCTATGAAATGTCAGTTTTGTTCTGCTATGTACTTTCCATGTGAGAGAAATTCTGCAAACGACTTACTTTGTGTTGCTTAAATGTGAAAATAAATATACCTTCGAGCAATATGCCACAAGACATCAAACAGTTGTTTATAGGATATGGACACATCAAAAAACTTTAGAAATAATATCCTTCAGTATAATAGTGCTATATCTTTTGTGCCGATATTGCATTGCCACCTGGTCATGGGCCATACGTGTTCAAAATTTTTGGGAACTCATCACAGAATATCTTCATTATACCCTCAAGATCCAATCAATGCAATATATTTTAAACACTAGTCTGGGTACAGTAATTTACATTTATCTCAGATCTCACCGTCAAATTTTGACGGGCTCTCACTAGTTATTATTATTACTATTGAAATAGTGTTACTTTAAAAATAAAGTATCGAAAGAGCAGATCAGAAGTCAGTGCGTAATAATCACTTATGAAATTGTCAGTGAAAGATAGTCACTTATTGGCGATACATCACAGCATTGTTCATCTCATTTATCTCCAACTGAAGAAAAAAAAATTGGAAATTCCCCGCAAACGAAAATAAGAAAGCTAGTTTAGCAATCGGTAAAGAAGAAAAGGAAAATATTTATTATGAAGAATTGGTATCAGACCTTGGTATATATATTGAGGCATTCTTGCCCCATTGCTCAGAGTATGTCCGTATTCAGGCCGGGAGCGGTGGCACAGTGCATCTACTGATGTCACTGTAGTGCCTCTGACCGGGAGGCCCTAGGTTCGAGTCCCGACCACGGCAGGATTTTCGTCACTAGCTTTTCAGCGAGGTCGAGTTCAGTCGCTGTTTCGATGAGAATTCTAGCGGCCGGCTGCTCTGGTCGGTAGTTTTCCGTGGTTTCTCCAATCAACACCTGGCGAATACCGGAGCAGTACCCTAACAAACGGTCCGCGATCTTTCCTTCCTCTTCCTTGTCCTATCCTCACCCCTTACACACACACACACACACACACACACACACTAACATGCACTACACTACCATATATTCCGGGAGACCGGTCGGGAGCTTAGAGCTTATCCCGGCTGGGGCGATGCCCCGCTGGTGAGAGAGTCCTGAATAGGGGAAACCTCGCTAGCCGACGGTAGGTCGGCGCAGGATCTCGCCATCCATCGGGGGAAGATCACCGCCATCTCCCGAGAAAAAACATGCACTATACTAACGGGACTAATTATCTTAGTATTTGACGCGGCCTGAAATCACTAACAATCAATCAATCAACCACTACATATTCAGTATACTTTGTCCGCATCACGTTATTCACTCGGTGTTCACATTATTTATTTTCAATCTGGTGAATGAAACAAGACAATGTCATATGCCACTACTCGAAAGAACAATTTAGGATAGAAGTTAAGGTTTCTTTTTCCGCAAGACTATTGGCGCAAAACATTACATAAACCTCGAAATTGTTCCATTAGATTGTATGCAGTACGCCTGGAAATTGTTCCAGGATTGTATGCAGTACGCCAACAGAAATACCCTGGAAAGCTATTCTGGTTCCTAAATATCTTCAGAGTTTCGTATTTCTTCTTGACAGGTGCTCTCCCTCACAGCTTGGAGGTCGAGCGCGCGTTCGATCCATGAGATCGATGACTTCCTGCAGTCTCGCCTGCCGCGTGAAAGACGAAGGTGAAGTCGGGGTGTTCGTCTCAGAGAAAACCCGCAGCAGTGCACTGCGCCGACAGCTGTCAGTTAGATTGGTAACACACATTCGCCCTTTGTGATGATGTCAAGCATAGTTGCGTGAACCGTGGATCGTATATCAAAGTCGGCGGATACCGCGTGATCTGATAGTACTCCGTGGCAAGAACGGCCATGCGTTTTATTCGCAAGGTCGCTTTTTGAGAAATGTTTTGTGATCTCTAGAATGATTCTAGGAGAACCCGTAAAGCGTGACGTCTTAATTAGTTGATACAAAACCTAAACCAGGGGTTGATTCGTACTATGTGTAGCAAACGTGAATACTTAATGCAGATATTAAGTTGCTATTTACCCCTTGAACATAATTTATTTACTGTTTTTATAAACTTCATGAAAATGCGTATTATTTTTTATTTATCTTATAAAATTAATTCATTTGAAAACTATTGATTACAATTTCTGTCTATTACTGCCTTTTCTGTGTAAAACTGAATTTGTGGAAAATTATTTTCTTTGTGTACTGTCTCCTTACTTTTTGCTTTCTGCAAATTCGTTGCCAATAAAGTAATGTGAACAAGGAATTTATGCCGGAATTACCTGTTTAAAAGTTGTTAGATGAATAACAAGATGTTTTAAAAAATTAATTTTAAAGAATGAATTAAATCACATGGTCTAATCAAATTAACGCTTGCTTCTTATGTACCTTGCTATCAAAAGATGAAAATGTACTTATATTAAATAGTTGCTATCAAAACAAAAAAGGCCATAGTTTTTCTGAAAATTAAGAATGGCTGATCGAAGTTTAGCATATGGAAAATAATTTCCTTATAAACTAGAACAATAAACAGGTTCGGTTTGCAGATTGTAAACGTATTCTGCATTTCTTCAAAATCTTTTTCGCATTTAATGTGCTTTCAAAGGCAGTATATGTTTAGGTCAAAAATTCTGTAAACAAGAGCAATCGCCTTGTGAGAATAGACAACACATATCACGGACGTATTTGTATTGTTAATATGATAATTAGATGCTAATTAAACTGAGAATATACAGGTGGTTCAGAATAAATATTACAAACTTTTAGGATATAATGAGCGGCCTATTTCTTATGAACATGTTATTCTAATCACCTATTTCTAATGAACATGTGATGGAAAATCTCATTTAATGCAGTTTGTGCATACGTGCATTTTGTGGTTTCGGACCCCTGATCGGTGTAGAATACATCCTGCACAACACTTTGCCCAGAAGACGTTTTACCACGTGTACAGTTCTGATTGTTTCGATACTTTAAAAAAATCCGGAGCTTCCTCCATATGTCCTCTTCAGTGACGAGGTAGCTGGAGAGTTTTATCAAGAGTTGAATCTGTAAAACAGCTAGAACTGGATTTTATTGGAAGAAACGCACGACCTCTGTTGACTTCAGAGGGCTCTGTCAAAATCTTTTCGAATTCACGGCTTTTTTTTCGGTTTGTTCTCGAGTCATTGCCGTAAGTCACGGAAAGGCCGCAGGTAACCCCTATGATTCAGGAAATATGTAGCAATCTTTGTTATTTGCTTGGATAACGGCTTGGTCGTGTGCGAATGCATTAAGAAGTGGAATTGGGCTATGGTATAGGAAGACTGGGTTTCAGATGGCCACGCTGAAGCCATTAATTCTATTCTAAGTCAGAGACCAAGGATAACGTGGCATTGATATTAACTGTGTCTAACTGCCTAAAATAGGCCAGCATTTCGTGTTTACCTCGCCTACGCGAGAAATAATGCGCAAAGGATTCGTGGTTTTCACTCCGAGATAATTTGTAACTCCATATCTATGCCGATTGATATCAACTTTCATGCATCAGAACAACAAAGTAAAATATTTTTATAATAAACTATGGGTAACCCGTCAAAAATGTCGTGATGAAGTCAAACTATCATATTAATACTGCATTATAACGAATAGTAAAACACAAATCAATTTCTTGATACTAAATTTAAGTTGATTCTTTTCCTTAAAATCAGTATTAGGATCTAATCTCGGTCTTCTAAGGAACCGCGAAGTGATTTTGGGGAGGCCCTGAAGGGGCCACGAAATGAAATTTTGTGCTATTTGTGATTGTCGCCACTGATAACCACGTCACATGAAGGAATCGAATTTAGTTCCTATGGTATTTTTATAATCGTTTAGACACACCACGTTCTCAAAATTCAACATCATGAAGGTCAACTGTAATAAGACAGCCCACCCCTACTGGCATTTACCAACCCTCTACCGAGGGAGCAGGGATCTCCCTCGTATCTCCGGTTTGTCCTCCCCTAATGCTCGTATATTTCTTGTATCCTTTCCTCTTTCATTCCTTACAAAATAGTTATATACTAAGACATATGTTCTTGGCAATAAATAAGTATTTTTTGGTTTTACTTTACCAATTGAGAGTGGATTTATTTGAGTCTGTCTTGTGCCATTACAATTGAGCTGTTTAAGCTTTTCTCTAATCATTAGGATTAGGATTTTGATGATTTTGCATCTTTTCTCGTTCTTGAGAAACACTTCTTTATTGGTACTTACATATTTCACAGTGTTTTGAGGCATTTGACATGTATTTGTTAGGGCATTTTTTTTATTTTTTTTAAATTTTTAGGTCATTTTTTGTTTGTTTTTTCTCAATAGTTTTCTTTCAATTTTAGTACTCACGTGCTCAACTCTAAATAGAAAAATGGTGGTGTCGTCGCCGTAACCTTTATTGCGTAAAAGTAACTAGATCGTGTCAACGCGGTGTAATGGCTCTCAACGATGTGAGGGAAGAGGAAATGGAAAGATCCCTGAACTCTTATCTTTAGGATTTATGTCTTCAATATGAACAGTTCTGTGAAATGATTGTTTCGTAAGCAAAGTGAGCGCGGAGACTGAAGGGAAAAAAGCGTGCGAGGTAGGGGAAGTCGAAAGTTGCCGTTTCGACAAAAATGTGCTTCTCCGGATCCTCAAAGACACTACCATACACGGCAACGCCACGCCAATAGATCGCTACATGCACATGCGAGGACAAGTTAACTAAGGCGCTCAGTCGCAATCTTTATTTCAGTGGCAGCGTATACGTCCGTAGTAGTATCGAAGAGAACAAATATTTTATCATGGCAAATTATTGGCTTAACCGAAGCCGAAATATTTCACAGTGTAATAATCACAAAGTGCATGTTTTAGGGCACTTTAAGGCATTTTAGGGCATATTGCAGGATTTTTAGACAATTTTTATGTAGTTTTTAGGTCATCAAAATTCTATCCCTACTAATTCCCAACGGTGCGTAGCCCTAGCGCGCGTTGCGGCCAGGGATGCAACCGCAAATCTCGAGTTCCGAAGCCGAAATTCCGAGTTCCAAGTATAGGGTTCGCGCGCGGCGGCCACTTCCTTCACGAACGTTCACGAGCGGTTGCTTGGAGGCTTCACCGGGTTGCCCTTGTACGTTTGAAGCCTCCAGTCACTCCTTTTTTTTTTTTAATTTATTAATTTTTGAAGAATTTACATAGATCAGTAAAAATAACTATACATATGTATTTACAGACTTACATGCTAACCTTAAATCTAATCTTACATACTATTACAAGGGGGAGGAAATCCCTTTTCGGGTCCTCAGTCCGGATCTAAATCTGCAAATTTTTTTTAGGAATATGTGATATGGATATTTGTTTCTGATTCGTGTTTGGTAATTGGGGTTTTTGGCTAGTTTGAATGGTGATAGTGCTGGGATTTGAGATAGGTTATGATAGAAGTTGTTGGCCAGCTAAGTGATGTATTGTTCAATGGGTTCCGAATTAAATTCGTTGTGAAGTTGATTGTTGGTTATATACCATGGGGCATGAGCAACTATTCTTAAGAACTTATTTTGCAGGACTTGTAGTTTATGGATATTAGTTTTAGCAGAATTGATCCAAATTGGGCTGGCGTACAACATTAATGGTCTTAAAATTGTCTTGTAAATTGCTATGGCTGATTTATATTGTATTGAGCTGTTTCTGTAAATTAGTGGTCGTAGTTGTGCTAGTTTTATTTTAGCTTGGGTCACTTTGGCATTTATATGTTTTCCCCAAGTTATCTTGGTATCAAGATACAATCCTAAATATTTTACAGGTTTATTGGAGGGGTACCATTCTATTGTTTTGTTATTTAGAGTGAGAGGAAGTGGGGGAGAGTGTGGTCTTAAAGTAAAAATTTTTGCAGCGGTTTTGTTAAGATTTAGTTGAATTTTAAATTTAGCGGCCCAGCTGTCTATCATATTTAGATAAAGTTGTATGTGGGTTCTTAACTCAGTGAGGGTTGTACCGGAGGCAAAAATGGCTGTGTCGTCGGCAAATTGAGCAATAGTAATTTTATTAAGTGTGGGAAGGTCAGCGACATAGAGGTTGAATAGGGTGGGTGATAACGGAGAGCCTTGGGGGAGTCCAGCGTTTATTGTCCTTGGGTTGGATAAATGGTTGTTAACATTAACTGAGAAAGTTCTATTGCTTAAGAAATTTATTATTATTGATTTTAAGTATTGTGGAGTGCCTATTTGGATAAGTTTATATAAAAGAGCTTGGTGCCAAGTTCGGTCGAAAGCTTGTGTAATATCAATAAATAGAGCTATGGAGTGGTGTTTTTTTTTGAAAAGCGGAATAAATGTACTCTGAAATTCTTAATAGCTGGTGTTGCGTTGAGATTCTATCTGTAAATCCAAACTGTACCTTGGGGATAGCATTGGTTGAATATAGGTGGTTTTTCAGTCTTCGCAATATGATTTTCTCGAATATTTTGGAAAGGGTTGTTAATAAACTGATTGGGCGGTAACTCTCGGGGTTTGATGGGGTTTTGTTTGGCTTTGCTATGGGGATGATGATTGCATGTTTCCATTTATGGGGGAAATATCCGATTCTGAAACAAGAATTGAATATGTTATTTAAGTACGCAATTGCCGTTGGTGGTAGTTTTTTTAATGCCAAATTGTTTATTTTGTCGTGACCTGGGGCTTTTTTGTTAGGAAGCTTTTTTATGATTTTAGAAATTTCAATGGGCGATGAGAAATTTATTCTCTGATACGGACCGAAGAAGTTTAATTTTGTAGCTTGTAGAATATTATTATGTTGCGGGTGGGCGTTCGTGTTCTCACAGAATGTGGTTTCGAAATGCGTGGCGAGCACTTCTGCCTTCTGAAGTGAGGATAAGGCCTTGCCTGTCGTTGTGTTTAAAGGAGGGACCGTGTTTTTTTTTTCTTGAGAATTTTTTTAGTGAATTGCCATAATGTGTTATTACTGGTGTTGAGTGATTGTATGAGTTTATGATATTGTTCGCTGTTATGATTTCTGATAAGTCGTTTGACCACGTTGGAGATTAGGTTGAGTTCTCTCTTTAATTCTCGTGTTCTTAGCTGAGCCCAGAGTCTTTTAGTCTTATTCTTTACAGTTATTGCGTTTAAAATGCCTGAGGGTAATTTATTGTAGGGTTTGTAGGCTGTATTCGGAGTGGTAGTCAACTGAGAATTTTGGATGGTTGTGTTGATGAGGTCAGTTAGAAAATTAACGGATTGATCTATTTCAAGGGGAGTATTTAGTATTTTTATTTTGGGTACTGTACTTTTTATTGTTTCGGTGAACTTCCTCCAGTTAATTTTTAGTGAGTTCGGTTTAGATACAGGGGCATGTTGAGGTGACATTTGCTGCGAAGTAAGTAAGACTGGTATATGGTCAGAGTCAAGTTCGAATATTACCGATAAATGGAAGTTAAGGTTTGTGTTGGTTAGACCAATGTCGAGAATGTCTGGTTTGCGCGAACGGTCTTGTGGGTAGTAAGTAGGTTCACTCGGGGAGAGAATTTTAATATTGGCATTGTTTACTAATTGGGCTAGTGTTTTACCATCTTGGTTGTTGGATTGGCATCCCCAGTTACTGTGTTTGGTATTGAGGTCACCTAATAGCACAACTTTATCATTGAGGTTAAATAGATTTTGGTGGTTTGTATTTATTATTTTTGTCAAGGGAGGTTTGTATGCAGCTATGATCTTCAAAGAGTTATTGTTGATTATTATTGAGACTGCTATAGTTTCTAAGCCTGGTGTGTCCGGAAGAGTTACCTGATTATGCGTGTGAGTAGATTTGATCGCGATGAGTACACCGCCGCCTTTGGTTTCGGTTCTGTCAGTTCTATATACATTGTAATTGGGAATATGTACTTTATTTTTTCTGCTCAAGTGCGTTTCGGTGATACAAGCTACATCTACATTGTAGTGATGAAGGAAATGTACGAATTCAGTTTTTTTGTTGGTGATTGAGTTTGCATTTCAATTTAGAATGGTTACATTGTTTTGGGATTTATTTGCCATTGTTGGTTAGATATTCGGCCACAGAGTTCTGAATAGTACTAATTATAGATGGGATTAGAGAGTTGATGAAATTAATAATGCAGGAGGTGATGGAGTTAATTATAGTGGTGATTATTGGGTGATTGTATTGGATATTATTGGAATGGGCCGTGTGATTATTGGAGTTTTGGGTGTTTTGCGATGTGCTAGGAGGTGGTTTGTTCATGTTTGAAATATGGGTGAAGTTTTGAATAGGCTGGGATTGCGGCAGTGGTGGGAAATGGGCTCTTGATTGATTTTGGAGGGGAGGAGTAGCATTGGAGTTTGGTGGATTTTCATTATTTTTATTTTTAGAGGTACCTTTTCTATCTAAGATCTCTTTGTAGTAGTTGTAGTTCGTGTTTCTTATGCCGGCCTTGTGATTTCCGTTGCAGTTCGCACACACCGGAGATTCGTTCTTCTTAGGGCAGAGCACGGAGTAATGGTTCCCGGCACAGAATGCACACGTGATGGAGTGGTTACAATTGTTTTTGGTATGACCGTAGTCAAGGCATCTTTGGCATTGGAGGGGGCCTTTATGCTTTTTGCGTCTTTCGGTTCTAACACGATGATTGCAAATTTGATGTATGGTTAATATAGTTTCTATTGGTTCAGAACCGTTGAATTCCGCGGCGACTACTGGGATTGGAAGGCCATCTTTTTGAAGTCTGGTGACTCTTATTATTGAAGTGAAGCGTTGCTGTAGGTCATTCAAAATTTCCGGTTCTGTTATTGATTGTTCAATGTTTTTGAATACGACAGAAAATTTTTTGTTTGATGGATCTTTGAATGAATGAAATTTACGATGGGTATGTATGAGATATTTGATTATTTTACGGAAGTCCGTGGGGTTATTGGCATTGATCTTAACTTTGTTATTTTTCACGTCTGTGATGAAGTTGTTGGTGACGTTAGATTTAAGTTCGATTATAAGATCGCGAACACTGGTTACGTCCGCCACAAAGATTGGAGGAATTTTGGCTGGTTGCGAAGAGTGATCGTCAGTATTTACATTTAAATATTCGAACCGATTATCTTCAGGGTTGGGATTTATATTTGCGAGTTCTCCGAATCTGTTCCCGACGGGGACATTGTATTCTAGACCACTGGATTGATTAGGGTTCTCGTTAGAGTTATTCGAGATTACACCTTTCTTTTTTGTTTCGATGGGGATTTCACTGTCACTGACTGACCTCTTTCTGGTGTTGACGACTGATGATGAAGGTTGCGACATCGTGCTGAGGTCTGTTCAGGCGGCCTCCTGGCTGCCAACGATGCGTTGCTGGTCGGTAAGTGGAGGTGCGGTTGGTCCACTTAGCATGTGAGGCTGCTGTGATGGGGGTTGATGTAACTGTTGTCTAGTTGATGTTGTAGTAGATGATCTGGAATATGTTGCAGTGATGTTTCACGGACGTCGCCTTCTGGGAAACCGACCTCCATTTTGCCCTCGGCCGGGTAGACCTTGGCGAGGGCATCTGCGATACACTGGCGTATGCCAGCGTTGTCTGATGAAAATGTTGCACTAATTGCTGGCAATATAGCGCCCGCAGTTAGAAGTGCTGATGAACACTATTATTGTAGCACTTTATCTTACACTGGCACCGAACACTATTACGAGACGAGGCGCAGCGCTGAGCGCGGAGCTCCGTACTGTGCGACTGCTCGCAGCGGAATGACTTGTCTTTGTCGCCAGTCACTCCTACTGCGGAACCATGCGCGCCGTAAAACTTCCGCCAGATACCGTTCTAGTACCATCACTTTTTATAGCGGTCGGTTGTTAATTATTCTTTGTTTATAGAAAAGTTCTTTTGGAGACCTTTTTTGGTAGTATATCCTTAATGATATTTAAAAAGTTTCTACCTTACGTCAGTTACTCAAACTTGACGATACAATCTTGGTGTCACGGGAAATTATGCTATAGATTTTCTCCAAAAAGAGATGGAACTATCGGAACCCGTGCGAAAATTTTGCACATTTATGAATGACAAAGTAACTGAAACATTATGATGTTGAGGTATATACTCCATACTTGAATTCCTACGCTAGTCATCAGAAGTCCCTAGCGCCATCTTGTGCGAGCTTAAGAAAGAAAAAAGTAGAATATGGGTTAATTTCAGTTTTTGTTTCAAATAATCATGACATTAAAAGTGAAAATATTATAATTTTCGTAAAATTTGGTGCTCCTCAAAACGTGCCGTCTCGGACTGTAGCCCATGTGCATATCCGCCCCTGCTCGCACGCACTACACTATCACACTTGTCGGGAGACCCGTCGGGAACTTACAGCTTGCCCCGACTGGGGGGGGTGACGAAATTTGGAGAAAATCAGCTGAACGGTTTATCTCCTGGCGTTGTTCACAGACAGACGGACAGAGGTTTTGCCATCAATCAATTTTTTGGTATCAAGGACCCACAAAACCTGGATGCTTGCTACACCACCTGTTACAGATTTTTTTCTCTAAATTTGGTGGCAACTGAATTTATCTACTTTCTCGTTACCAGGGCCCGTCTATAAGAGTTCTTATGCCGAAAATTCACCGTTTTTTTTTCGGCAGTACATCATTTTCTCTATACTGCGAAAGCAGTAGCGAGAAAGTGAAAGTCGTGATGAAAACCAATTGAAGACTAATTAATGATTAAAAATCATTAGTAAACTAGATGTCATGTCACAGTTAACTAAAGATTAAAAGGGGCATGTCAATAATAACTAATGATTTTTAATCACTAGTTAATATTGATGATTAAAAATCATAATTATGATTTTAATGTTCAATAATTGAAATAAACTTTAATCATAGTTATGATTAATAATAGTAGTTTATGCAATTAGTTTATAATGTTAAGCTTTATTGCATGAGTACATGTTTTGAAAACGAGCGACGTTAGGAGCGAGTTTTCAAATTTCTACGAATATAATAAAGCAACATTATAAACGAGTTGCATACGCTATTTTTTTGTATAACAGCATTATAAATTTACTAGAGAATCGAACTTCATTTCGCGAAACAACTTTCTTCTGACGTCTCGGGTGCTTGACATCCAACGCCCTCTGGAAATCAAATTCAAGATGGCATTGTTGACATCCGTGCGAGAAAACGGTGGTCGGCTGTTTCGTCTTCTTCTACCTCCCCACAATTCTCTTGCTACTATTGGCTGAATGTGTGATGTCATGTCGCGTTTAATAATGGCGATGACGTCATGTAGCGTGCGATAAAATACTGGATTATGCACGATTCGGGGTATCGAAAAGGGTCGTTTATAATGATGGAATACAAAAAAGTTTCTTTCAATTAGTTTTCGTCTACTTTCAATTATTTTTCGTTCTTGGTCCAAAAATTTACTCACATTTGTGAACCCCTGTAATCAATTACAAAATTCAGAATCGAGCCCTGAGGATTTTCGCTTTGACGAACTTATCTAGCTTTTAACGAGTGTCACTTTACTCTCTATGAAAATTGAAATAGTACATAATATTTTAAAACCTAATAATTATCCTGATAAATTCATTAAAAAATTATAAAGAAATAACTAAATAAATATAAATTAAACATAAACTTAGTAGAAAAAGAAAAATTAATAGAATAACATTGCCATATTTACCGGAAATTCCAAACAAAATAAACAAATGGCTTAAAGAGAAAATGACGATCAACCATGTATGAGTAACAAATTTACAATGATAAAAAAATCACAAAGACTAAATTGATACTAAAGACAATGAAAATGTTGTGTATGAAATAGAATGCCATGCTTGTGACATGAAATACATAGGACAAACAAAAAAGAAACATCAAAAAAGGATAAATGAGCCTAAGAAAAATATCAGAGAGACCCGAAAAACAGAACTCCATTACGGAAAAAAGAACATAAAATTGAATACATAATAATATTTAAAAATATAATTTCAATGCTTGGTGTGTCTTGAGAGATTTCACAATATTTACAATAATATGTGTTTCGTTTTTCGTTAAAATTAAATAATATTTTCTTCTGTACACGAATATTAACTCGATGAACAATTAACCTAAAAAAAGTTATCATTGTGAACAAGTGCGAGCCTGAGAGATGCTATATTGTCTAATATATGAGAGATACTAATGTGATTGCATTCATTTTATTTAGTTGTTTAATTCGCCATTAACTTTTAAATTGAAGTAATTCTAGAAATGCATCATTAGTACGTCTTCAGTAACTTGCTTGTTCTTATCAGAGACAATCTTTCTGTTTCTGCACATTTTTTACCAATTTGAATAGGCTTTTATACATGTTATAGGGATACTTACGGTAATGAATATAACGTTTTGATATTTTAAAAGTTATTTATTGAAACAGGAATGTACATAATCAATATAAGTGGCACAGTAAATATGTAAAGTTGCACAATAATATTGCATATATATATATATATATATATATATATATATATATATATATATATATAAGTTATAGTGACTATATTACTTTAAAGTACTCCCTGTTCATGCAGAAATTTTACAGTAAATTCTCGTATTGGATTGTTAAACAATTCAAATGAATATCATATTATTCTCCAGTTTCCTTTACAAATGCATGCCAAATGATTCCCAATAGGCAGCCAAGCAGAATATGATTAATATATTAATTACTTCAGTTAAATGAATATTCTTGCAGTGCTGAAAAGGGTTGTGAAAATATTCAAGGTAAGATAATGGTTATTTTCAGCATTACAATTAGTTTATTGTGTCAAAGGGGAATAGAATTCATGTGGGATTTAGGGACAGAGATGAATTCCCACTCGCCCAAAACCTGTATTACAAGAAATGTTTCAAATATAACCAATCAACTAATATTACAAACGGTCTATAAAAAACTGAAACAATAATACAGTTAATGTTCCATAAAAAAGTGTAATAAATCACCATTCATATACAGAGAGCCCCCCCCCAACTATGGGCCCCCCATTACGTCTAAATGGTTTTCAATATCGAAATGTAGTTTTCCTTCCACAAAGCGGAATCTTCGGGCAAGTAATATGCCGTTGAGATATTGTTTGAAATATTTTTAATTTTCGAGAAATTTGATCAACTTTGATTTTTTAAACGGAACCATGTATTTTTCTCACTAGCAATAGAGAGATCATGAATAAACGAATTCAATGATATATTAATGTTTTGATAGTGTTTTGAACACAAGGTTGCCTTCATGGCGCCGGCACTTTTGCGGGGAAAGTGTAGAGGCCGCGAAGGCCACCTTCCCCAAAGCGACGGCTGCTACAGGAAAAATTACACGTTTGTTTTAAAATCTCGTGTCAGAAAGTATAATTTTATATACATAGTTTTCTCTCTACTGCGTAAGCGATAGCGAGAAAGTAAAAAAGTTATAGATTGATAATAGCATCCATGAATAAACGATGACAATATTTGTTATATGTTGTAAAATTCAGGTAATTACAGTCTGGTATTTATTTACACATATATCTTTTTAATTCTAGGCTTGGCACCATTGTGTTTTAATATGCGATTAAATCCTTTTAATTCTTTTGAGTCTGTATAATTATTTTGGATATGATATTTTGGATATTTTGGATATGGATATAGGGGTCGAAGTTACAATGAAACCGCATATAAATTGAATAATAATGTTATACCTCGAGTCACGTCTTGCAAATATTTAGGAGTTCAGCTAGACAGTAAATTGACATGGGAAAATCAAGTAAATTTCGTTGTAGGGAAAGCATGGAGATCTTTGCATTTTATTATGCGGATTCTCAAAAAGAGTTCAGTGAGTGCCAAAGAACTGGCATATATGTCATTAGTGCGACCCATATTAGAATATGGCGCGATATGTTGGGACCCATACAGACTTTTGCAGCAAAGAAATCTAGAAAAGGTTCAGCGTAGAGCTTCAAAATTTGCTTTCAGGGGTTCTAGGAATAAAGTATGGGAGTCACTCGAAACAAGGAGAATGAAATCGCGTCTCTATGCTATGTATAAAGCGTACACAGGCTTTCGACCGTGGAAAGAAATTCAAAGTCGATTAGGGAAACCTACATATTTCGGCAGAGCGGATCACATGCACAAAATTCAGACAAGAATTCAGAAAACGGACGTTGGGAAGTATTCATTCACGAATCGAACTATTAGAGACTGGAACGACTTGCCTGTGACAATCTTTGATCCCTTCCCTCATGATGTCAGCAAATTTAAAAATAAATTAAATTCCTAGATGTTTATATGTGTCTTATTACCTCCTATGTAAAGTATGTTATATTATAACTATTATTATTATATTATTATTATTATTACTATTATTATTATTATTACTATTGCTATTACTATTACTATTATTATTATTATTATTATTATTATTATTATTATGTGCAGTGGCGTGTAGTGCAGTGATGTGAAGTTGAGGGAAAAGAGTGTGTCAGAATCACATTAAAATGTGATTGGCAGTATGGTGAGGTGAGACGAGGCGAGGTGAAGTGAAGTGAAATGAAGTGATGTGAAGTGAAGTGAAGTGGAGTGCTATGGAAGCTTGCACGGTGAAATGTTTATGTTAATTTGTAAAGTGTGTAAAATTTGTAAAATTTTGTATAGTTGTTAAGTTTTGTAATGTTTAGTTAGTGTATTCTGCCACCAAGTTCTGGAACTTATTTGCAGAATTAGTAATAAATCTAAAACTTCACGCAAGCGGACGAAAATAGTCACGTTTTGAGATTATTGGACAAGGGGCTCACAATCTTCAGTTTATAACAGGTGGATCTAATTTTAGGCCCATTTCGCAATTTCATTATGCCATATTTCATAACGATCCATACCAAGTAAGCTAAAAACACTGCGTTTATTTTTGGCATGTTGCCACGTGTCTATGCGTGTTTGCGCCGTTGCTCGCTCTTTGTCCAAGGCCGTGCCGACACTACGCTAATACCTCTGCCGCGGAATAAGTCGAAAGACTTCCTCAGCACTCGTATGATTTGAAAATGATGTAATAAGCCTGTTATACTCGTTCATGCACTAGATATCTGACACGCAAACTACACCAATCAATTTTCGTATTGAAATTGAATTAATTTCACTGAACTGACATTCCTATCAAGAAATCACGGTCCCTTTATTTGTCAGAATTCTTGTTCTTGCTGAACAATTGTGAGCGGAGAAATTGTTAATGTGTGTAGATATGGAACAAACAGCGCACAGTAAACGGATACTTTCTAAAATGTTAAAATCTTTCCGTATAGAAGATTAAAATCTATTCTATAAGAAAATTTTCGTTGAGAAATTTGGAGTGATTATGTAAATGCGATATTTGAAGCTCTTCCATAGATAACTTTTGAGTTTTTGGAAAACTTTACTGGAAGTCATTTGAAGCACTTCAACTCACAAACGCAGTAATATATGGAAATCGCCGGCAATGTACTACATAAGAAAAAAGAATACAGTCAAATGAATTTTATGTCATCTTCGATAATGTAATTAGCCTATCCTAACGAAAGTTTTCAGAAATAAATTAGAGCAGTTTTTGAAAAAATGGCATTTCAGTGTTTGCTGAAAATGCTGAAATTGTACCTCATTTTTATAAAAAAACTGTTGATTTTTCGAAGAACATTATATGACTTCATTATAAGCAAATGTACTCATACATGAAATAATGTAAACGTAAATATTAACGGCATGAGAAAATCAATAAAATTACATTATTATAATTTTTGGAAGAAACGAAAAATTGAGCAGAGTGGTCTTTATGTCATCTTAGAGCGTACGTTTAGCACTATACCTAATAAAAATTTAATTAGAACCGTTTTTGAGAATATCTTTCTTTTTGTTATTTTTTAATATTGCACATTTTGCACGCAATATTGGAGCAAAGTTCATGGAGAACTAATTTCATTTAAAAGAAAAATCACTATCATCGATTTTGTCTTTGTAAAGAAAAAGCTGAAAAAATTGAAACTTTTGCAATTTTGGAAAATTTAGAGTTAACCGTGAAAAACGCACCTACGGCACCTTTATTAATGTATTTCACTCTATTCTTTCAAAAATAATTAAATAAAATATTTGGAGCCGTTTTTGAGAAAATTGTCAATATGTCCCAGGGGATTCATCTAAAGTACCCCGAAATTTTAAAGAAAGTTTTTCGAAATTACAAAGCTTCGCGTCCAACCAGAACGACCGGGGAATATCCATTTTGGTTTATGCGCCAGTGTATGGTTTAGGCCCTTGAGGTGTTCTCAATTGTTTTTCGTACTAATGAAATTTGTTGTCCATACTTCGTTCTTTCATTAACGTCGTGATTTTTTTCGAAAGTTTTACTAGTTTGGCGGAATATTACGTGCAATATTTGCAGTTGAAAAATAACAAAACAAAAAAAGATTTTCTCGAAAGCGGATCCAAATTTTTTCTTTAGTCTTCTGTTAGGGTTAGTGCTAAATGTACTCTATTAGGTGACATAAACGCCATTCTGCTCTATCTTTTGTTTTTTTCAAAACTTTCACAAGGGTAATTTTTTGGAAATATCTCTCATGCCTTTAACACGCACATTTCCAGCAACTTGTGCACATTATTGATTTTTTTTAATAGAAGCGCTTCAAATAACATCCAATAACTTTTTTCGAAAACAGTTTTCTGTGAAAACAAGCTTCAAATTTCGCATTTCCAGAAACGCAAAACGGCATTTTCCTAAAATCGATTCTAAATTTTTCAACAAAATTTCCGTATATGACAATGTCTACTTTTCTATTATATTCTTAAAGTTTTTTCGATTCTGCCATTAAGAAACCAAAAAATTGAGAATATGTGAAAAAACTTGTTTGGGCGGCGATAGATAGCAACTAGCAAGAGGATAAGGCACGACCATAAAGCTAGACCGGGACAAAAAATAAGAAACTAACGAGTTCGAGAAAGTCTGTAGCATTTGTAGCACAACTAGTTACTTTCTCGTATATGTACTACGTATATCCCTAAATAGTACTTAGAGTTAAAGATACATTTATTTAAACTGCAATTGGGTGTAACCTGGTGACAGTTAATTACATAAATAAGATAATAAATGTCATGCAAATAATATAATAATGCTTCACTTCACTTTACTATAACACTAAAAACATTTCCTTCATTATTTCTCTGCTCTACACTGCACGACATCTCACTTCACTGTGTAACTTAATATCCTAAGAATATGTAACGCCCTCATAAACTTAGAATTACCCTAAATTAATTTCCTAAACTGTAGAACGCTTTGAGGATTGAGTTCAATGGTTTTTGCAGTCAATCTATTCCATTGAGTTACTCCTCGAGTGTGCAGATGTTCAGATGAGCGGATGTCCAGATTTTCGTTTGTGCGATTTCCGTCACTCACGGCTAGATCACTTCCAGTGCACCAATCGAGACATGAGGTGTCATTCGATGCGTCTCGGTTTCCTAATGGGGTACTGAAAATTTGTTTTCAGATCCGACCCCCCGACGGGAATTAAACCAACGCCACTTAAATAGATCTATGTAGGTGGTGTTGATTAAACTTCAGCAACCAACAAAGATATTGGATAGTATTACCTAGATGCACATGTAGCGCTAGTGTAGCGTTGCAAATTGAAGGCCGCCATATTGTAGGCAAATAGTTCCCAGGCAGGTGCTGACAGGCGTGTTGTGTCTGTACGCGACGAGATTTATGGGTATTTCTCATGTAAATTATTACTTTGCAGTATTTTTGTCTTACTATACAAAGGCTTATTTATGCATAAATAAAAATATATAGAGACCTTCATGGTTCTGTAACCTCAAGGCCAATATAAAGAAGCATTAGGTTTACATGAAACAACTTTCAATGACCCAAATGATACAATCAAAACATGTTTCATTTAGTAGCATGAGTATTTTTCATCTAATTGAAACGTGTACTTTAATTTGGTTCTAGCACACCTGCATACGGAGTAAGACAATATATTCCTTATATATATATCCAAAATATTTTATTAATTTGAAAACTTGTTCGTATTATTAAAAATCTGATTAAATAACGTGTTAAAGGGAGTAATTTACTCCAGTTTAAACAGAATTTACCCACCTGTTCTGCGGGCCCCACTGTACGAGTTTTTCTGCCCAAAAATCACCGTATTGTTGCCGCAGCATTACATAACTTTCTATATACTACGTATATTACACCGCATATACGTACGTATACGAGAAAGTAAAAATTAGAAGACAGATTACATGAGTTTTGGTCATTTCATAGCATTCTTGAGAATGAAGATTTTTGTGTGCCAATCTTTACTTAAATCATTTTCACTTTAAAGAATAATTTGAATTTTTCCTTCAGAAAAAGAAACTATGTATTAGCTAAGGAGGGCAACAAAATGATGCAAGAATGATGAAATTATCTTGGCTGAATTGAAAGTCAAACAATTCGAGCTATTTCCAATTGTTATTTTTAAAACATATTTACATTTTTCTTAATTTATTTATCATAGAGTATTGGAAACAATAATAATGTGAATTTTGAAGTTTTGAATCCGTAATATTCCGTCAAGAGCATCAATACACAGTTTTAAATGACCGCTCTCACATTTGCCTACAATATGACGGAGAGCGCAATATTCAATTTGTTACGTTAGTGCTCGCCTCTCACCATAGGAGTAGTGGGCCTTGGTACCCAAAGGCATTTTTCGCTCAATACGCCATAATTTTCTTTCAAGATGTTGACAACACTGTTGTTGACATCTTTAAGTGAACAAGTGAAGTTAATTTGAACAAAAGAATGAATCACCCGGCACATTTCATTGTAAGTTATCCGTAAGGCTTATTACCATATTTTTTAAAATAAATTTGCAAGAAAATATGAACAATATTGCCTTGAAACTTATTGAATTTGAAGAACTTCAGATAAATACGGAGAAAACAAAACGTATTAATATTAGAGAAAAACTGATAGATCCATTTCTCACGTCCTTAAGTGTACAAATACCGATTTTCAAATAAATGTGACCCAGAACGTATTCTTATTTAACTTAACTAACAGCTTATTCACATAAACATTCAAAATAGTCGACTTTTAATGTTTTATGAGATGGAATACGAAACGATTAATAGAGAAATTGCAGAAGTAGAAGTAAACACAAATTAGACTGAGTTTGTGGAATTTTAACCTTTTCAAAAACTAGGTGAGAGAAGTATGGAAGTGTTAAGCAAATCCGGGGAAAAATCAATATAGTTTTAGAAGATTTTGTGACAGAATTATCGGAACTAATTGAGAATTATCTTATATTAGGATTAAAGAATAACCCAGAAGAACAACTTACAGGTGATCTTTGTACATTATTGTGGATATTAGAAAAAATCTTAAAAATAAAGCTGTATTAAACTCGCATCATCAATGCCTTCCAAGTCTCTTTTACGGCGATTATAATTTTAAAATTGCAATATTACAAGTTCATCTTCTGTATGAAGGTAATACACAAGGCCATTAGGTGTTAAGTTTTTAAAGGGGAGGATAACATTATCAGCTACTACGATTCATTGTTAAGCCAAATGCCAGATTCTGTGAGAACATATTTGAACAAAGATACGCATGAAAGATATGAAGAACGAAATAAATTTTCAACACATGAAAATACTTTTAAAACAGTTTACGCGTCGGCGACGCCACATTCAACTAGAACTAAGTAATATAGGTAGTATAGAGAGACATATATGTAATGCTCCGAAAAATCGATTTTTAGATTTCAACGGAAATACGCGCAGTCCCTTGTACCGAAAAACGTTCGATGGTCCCTGTGCAGTCTGTTTCTCTGTCCATTCGCCCCCATATAAAGTACCCCCAAATTTTAAAGAATGTTTTTCAAAATTTCAAAGCTTCAATTAGAGCCAGATGGAGAGAGGTTTCTTCAATTTGGAAAAGATCATACGTGTGGTTTAGGCGCTAGGTTTCTTCACATAGAACAGACGTACGGATGGACAGACGTTTTGTTTTCAATTGTTGTTTCAGCATCAAGGACCCATAAAACAGGGATTCTAGCTTGTTAGGGGATTTTTTTCTTAATTTAGCAACGGGATTTATCCACTTCCTTGTTTCGAGGGCCCGGCAATGGATTTTCTTTTCTGTCAAAAATTCGCCACTTTTTTGGGCAGCATTACATAACTTTTTCTACACTACGTATATTACTCCATAAATACGTACTTATACGAGAAAGTAAAAAGAGCAAAACCTCGTCCTAAACGGGAATTTTTCATTGAAAAAATTGGAGCTGTTTTAAAAAAATGGCATTTAACCGTTAGTGTATTTTGTCATTTGAAACTCATTTAGTCATTTGAAACTCTTTATCTCACATGTGCAATAATGTATAAAAATTGCTGGTGTGTTTCTCCAAATGCGGAAATTTGAGTTCATTTTCAAAGAAAACTTTCGAGTTTTTGAGATACATTGTATGACATTATTTAAAGCACTCATACGCATACTCGTCAATATAATAATGTGAACAAATCACCGCTACTGTAAATATTAACAACGTAAGAAAGAAGTAAAAAAATACATTATTGTAAATCTGAAAAAAAAATTCAGCAATACGGCGTCTACATCATCTGATAGGGTACATTTACTAATATCACTACCAAATGTTAAAAGAAAAAATTCAACAAATTTCATCTGAAGGAAAAATCTTTTTGAATTTTGTAGTTTGTAGGAATATACCAGAAATAATTCAAACATTTAAAATTTTCGAAAATTCAGAAAGACGGACAGACAGGGAGGCGGACAGACGGACGGGCACACAGACGGACAGACAGATGGACGGACAGGCACGGACAGACACGGGCAGACAGACAGTCGGACAGACAGACGGACGGACAGATGGACGGACAGACAGTCAAACAGGCAGTCGAATAGACGGACGGACAGACGGACGGACAGATGGACGGACGGACGGACAGACGGACAGACGGACAGACGGACAGACGGACAGACGGACAGACGGACAGACGGACAGACGGACAGACGGACAGACGGACAGACGGACAGACGGACAGACGGACAGACGGACAGACGGACAGACGGACAGACGGACAGACGGACAGACGGACAGACGGACAGACGGACAGACGGACAGACGCGGACAGACGGACAGACGGACAGACGGACAGACGGACAGACGGACAGACGGACAGACGGACAGACGGACAGACGGACAGACGGACAGACGGACAGACGGACAGACGGACAGACGGACAGACGGACAGACGGACAGCCTGACGGACTGACGGACAGACTGTCACACAGAGGTGCTACAGAATCCCTCAGTTTTTTTCTAAATTTCCTTCGTATCGTTTGGCTGTACGGTCTTGCCCCATCCTCTTGCCAGCTGCTACGTTTTGCCGAACAAAGTAAATTTTTTGAAAATTTCACAAATGTTTGGTTTTCTGACAGTAAAAACGAAATATTACTACAAGAATATTAAATAAGAGCAATGCGCATTTTAACGGCGTGAGAGATATTTAAAAAAATTACATTTATGTAATTTTTTAACAAATAAAAGAATACATAAAAATGAACTTCACATCATATTAAACAGTGCAATTAGCCTTTCTGTACGAAAAGTTTGAAGAAGAAAGTTGGAGCCGTTTTTGAGAAAATGGTGTTTGAGTATTTCTGAAAATAAAGAAATTTGAGCTCGTTTTCACAGAAATCTTTAAAGTTTTCGAGAAACTGCATGACATTCTCTTTCTCAAGAAATCCTTCTTACGGTTATGTCGCTACTGGTTTTCCCAGACGGACTGACAGACGGACGTTTTGCTGTCATTTGTTTTGGGTTTCAAGGTCTCACAAAAGAGGGATTCTGATTAAACCACGTGTTAGAGGATTTTTTTCTTAATTTAGGAATATGATTATCCACTTTTTCGTTGTCAGTTTCCGGTAGTGAT
>BLKR01015559.1:0-64071 GCA_011170035.1 Teleogryllus occipitalis
CAGAATGTTCCGTGAACTGATGTGGTGCTTTCGTTGATCAACACTCTTCGTTGGGGTTTCCATAACCTTCTGACGTGCCGGGACACCTGCTCGCATATCCAAGAGGACTACGTGTGTAGTGGATGTCACACACGTATTATCTGGAAGTTCAGATACTCCAAACAAATTGTTACAGAAGAAATTCATGTATACTTTCCCTCGGGGAAACTTTGTACTCCAAGGTGAACCAATATTCTTGTGATGTTCACTGGATAATTACAGAAGTGGACCAGTCAAGAGGATGTGAAGAGACAGATATTTTTCAAGATGAAGATAATCACAAGATTTATTTTATGTTTCATTTTCTAAACAGTATAAACGTTATATTAAACTTCTAATACATTTTTTGTTGAAAGAGATGAAAAATCCTACCAATAATTTTAAATCATTTTTCTCACGTGTATTTTCCGTAGCAATATTTTTAATAAAGTAATAAAATGTATGAACAATATGTAGATTTTTGTTGAAATTTTCAATTTTAATCCCATAAATGAATACGAAGCCTCAAGGACTTTTGCCTAAGGCCTCTAATGTTAAGAATACGATAATCACGCGTTAAACACACCTTAGCAGGGCAATACTCTCACTGTACCATGGCATAAGCAGATCTGCTTAAGCTCTGTGGGACAATATCCGATCGGTGGTGAACACACGACACCTACACCAAAACGTGCGGCCATTCTCTCGGTTGAAGCGTGTTTTGCGAGGCATGACTAGAACATCCGGCACTCGAGGAGTTGTCACTAGGACGCTGCCTAGCCCTGCAATTGAAAACGAACCGCAGCGGAGAGATGTTGTGGTCTGTCAATTCGATGCGTTAATATTAGCAACACCTTTGCATTTTTCTGGTTGTTTTATACCATTGCTCAGCTGTTTTTTTTTACTAATTCAATTTAAACATGTGTACACATAAATTAATTCTACAATTCTTATCTAAAATATTTAAATTGTAATATTTTGATTATTTTGCTTAATCATCGCTACATCTATTGATGACCTGTCGCCTCGCCTATGAGAAAAGATGGCAAATACACAAGATGGCACAGTATAGTGTTAACTGATCCGAAAGAGAATGGGCGAAAGGTAGTATCGGCAATGTGGAGGAATAAACTGTTTGTGACTTGGATTATAAAGGTGAATTCAAAACCGATGAAATCAAAACAGATTCTTATGGGAAGATTTTGTAATGGCTAAGAAATGTTCCCGTAGGAAGGCAGTAAGCTGGAAATACAACTGCATAGACACTGATGACGATAAAGGATAGTTCGCAAAAGCAGAAAACAAAGCATGAAAGTACACAAGTTGGAGCTGGTAAATTCGGCAATCCAAAATACATACAAATTTTTCTATTCTTTACATACAATATGTACATTTATTATTTACATACAACATACACATTTTACAATTACATTAATAAAGATTCGTTAGATGTTTTGCAAAATAAAAGAAATCCTCTTTTAATTCAATTTATTAAAATTCGTAAAAAATGACTAAATTAATGTCAATGACTAATACATTTCCTGATCTACCAGGTTTCCACTAGGATTGATTGATTGATTGATTAATGCGTGTTTTGCAGTACGTAAACAGCTATGCTCATTACTTCCATACGTATAGTGCACGCTTTTATCACGGGAGGTAGCGGTGATCTATCCCAGTTGGATGGTGAGGTGCGGCGCCAATCTACATGTCAGTTGGCGAGATTTTCTTCAACCAGGTATATTCCACCAGCGGGACATCGCTTCTGCCGGGACAAGCTCTAAACTCCCGACTGGTCTCCCTGTATGTGTGGTAATGTAGTGAATGTTAGTAGGTGTACGAGGTGAGGATAGGACAAGGAAGAGAAAGGAAAGATCGCGCGCGGTCGTTTTGTTAGGGTATATTAATGGGAGAAATCATGGAACACTACCGATCAGACAGCCAGCGCTAGAATTATCCTCCATACAGTGATTTATTAATATTTACTTATTTAACTGTTATTAATTTACATTTTAAAATATTTCTATGAAATCATGAAAATCGCCCACTTAACAATACCAGATGTGATACTAGTTTAAATATTCCCATATTATGTTTAGGATAATTTAATAAAAACGTACACAAAACTATCTTTACTCGCTTCTCTCTTCGGGCAACATCGAAACAAAAACGTTCTACCCTGAAGAGTAAGTTCAAACCACGACCCTCTCCATCATTACAATCATAGAATTACAAAAATGTAATAAATTAGGGTTCTCTCGAGTTAAAAACTCTTTGTTGTTGTTAGTTTTTGAAGGGTGGGAAATCTTTCTTTTTGAGACACTCCTTTGTCTATTCTATCGATATTTCTTTAAATGAGATTTATGTATTGTACGTACACTTTTCATTTATCCCCATCCTCGCCCATCGTACAGCATCACAAAAATGGTCAACCTCTCTCCGCAAAAGCGCATATATGTATTTCATAAATTATCCGTATTTTCAAAGAATGGCCACTCAGATTTCATCGTTCAATTAACATTTTCCTTTTTCATCTTGTAGAGCATACTTTATCTTTTATTCAATACATACCGCATACCAGTTTGGCCCGCCAATGTTCTGCAATTTCGATATATCGGTATTTTTTAAGCTTGCTCCCCCTTTGAACACGTGGCCCGAGGCAGGGAGCTAAAAGGTGCGCGTGGGAGGTGGAGGGGAGCGGCGAGCGAAGGGAGCGGCGGCGGCGGCGGGGGCGGGGCGAGTCGGTGCGTGACAGATCAAAGGCGATGAGGCTTGGCGGCAATGGGAAGAGCCTGTGCGGGCGCAGAGGTGGGGGCTGGGGTGTGGAGTCGACGGCCGCGCGCGGCTTAACGCGAAATGGCGAAGGGGAAAGGGGTGGGGGAAGGGTGGGACTGGGGAGGAGAGCGAACACAGAAGGTGAAGTAGACCGGATCTGGATTGGATGGCTACGGACGACTTCTGTGTTAAGCCGTGACAAGCAGAGGCAGTTCTGTCCATGTAAATGGAGAGAAGAGCTCTTTCATGTACTACAAATATTACGACGGGAAAGAGGATATTAACGGGATATCGTGCACCAATTTCTGTTGTTGAAATGCTATTCAAGAACCCGATATCTCTGAGCTGATATCACTTACCGGTCACATTGGAATGAGCAACATGAATAGCAACGGATCTCTGAGGTAGGAAAAATAGGAAATACGTTTTTAGGGGAAATTAAAAAGATCAATACCCATTAATAAAAGGATAATAGTTTTCAGATAGTCTCTCTTTAGAAATACTATGAGTGAAAGATACAGCGTCCCTTGTAGATTGAGTTTCGCGGAAAGGGAATACTTCTAGGCACCACATAAAAATAAATGGTCACCAGTGGCGGCTGGTGCCCGTACAAACAGTGTTGCAGCTCCATCGAATAACGAGAATGTAATTTTCAATACTAAGAACACTAATATATATGATAACGTGAGCAATTCATGTAAATTATTAAAACTAAAATTAATAAAAGTCCATATTCAAACATTACTAACACAATTTTATGCACAGTGATCGTATAAGGGATGTTCACCTCCCGTGCACTCCGATTTCCAGTGCAACTGAGCAACCTAAACCCGAGCCGCCACTGACGGTGACGGATGCATTCATGAAGAAAGGATTCCCCCGAAAAGATTACCTTAAAAGCTACAGCGAAGATAGTTCATTCGGCCACAAAAGATATTGGAAATTTTCAAGGAGACTGAGAATGATCACAGAAGAAAATATTCTCACGAGTTAGAGTAATGATATTTCATCAGCAAAGTGACGATTGAGAACGACACATCCAAATGACGGAGTGAATAACGCACAAATACCTGTTTAAAACAAACGTACGTATGGGAGTCAAAAATCGACAATCCATTGTTAATGAAAAATTTAAAGTAGGCTATAATTAAAAATGTGTTGCAAACCAAATACACCGTCATAATTTCCACAAGCTGAGACCAATGTGGCACATTGTCAAAGCACAACAATTAAGGTTGTGGCGGTACTGGAATGTTCTGATCGAAATCAGCATTCAATAACCAAAATTTCAGCGCAGGGAACATAAAGGAATTTGCAGTGGACAAAATGGAGTCGCAGTGTTTCCTCGGGCTTCTCCCGATTCTTGTCTCTCGTTCTAGTGCTCCTGTCTCTTAACGACTTTCGAAAGAGAACGAAGGTGCAGGGGAAAGTACCAATCATCTATCGTATACAAGAGAACAGTGAAAAAATGATCGAATTCTTTCCAGCCTACTTGGGTCGGCTGGCGTGGAGCGGGCGTGCACAGGCCCAGGCCCAGGGCCTTCGTGCGCGCCCTCATCAGGCGAGCGGCCGGCGCCCCGCACGCGCCAGCGCGCACTCACGCCCTCCCGGGACGGCGCACGCGCCCTCGCTTCCGCCCACCCCACCCCAACCCCGCCGCGCCGCTGTGGAGGATCGTGCCTAGCGGCCAGAGAAGAGAGGGATAGGACGGGGCGGGAGCGCGAATACGGCCACACCGGACAGGGATGCGACGAGGAGCGGGGTGCAGGGCGGAGCGCGGAGGGGGTGGGATGTGGGGAGGAGGACGGTGGCGGGGAGCGGTGCGGGGCGGAGTGGTGTGAGAGGTGAGGGCGACGTGGATCCGGGTGGAGTGGGGTATGGGGTGGAGTGCGGCGTGGAATGGGTATGGGGTGGAGTGAGGTGCGGAACGGGGTGCGTGGCGGAGCGAGATGCAGGGTGGGGCGGGGTCGGGTCGGGTCGGGGCGGGGCGGGGCGGGGTCGGGTCGGGGCGGGGCGGGGTCGGGGCGGGGCGGGGCTGGGCTGGGCGGTGTGCTGTGGGGTGGGAGCGGATTGGAAAGAGGAGCGGGGCGGGGCGCGGTATGCTATGAGGTGGGGTGGGAGCAGTTGGAAAGAGTAGCGGGGCGGGGCCGAGGGGTATGCTATGAGGTGGGAGTGGGAGCGGATTGGAAAAGAGGCGGGGCGGGGCGTATGCTATGAGTGGGGTGGGAGCGGATTGAAAAGAGGAGCGGGGCGGGGCGGTATGCTATGAGGTGGGGTGGGAGCGGATTGAAAAAGGTGTGCTGTGGATTGGGAGCGGATTGGGAAGGGTGCGGCGCGGGTGGGAGGGGGTGAGCACAGCGCAGAGCGGAAGGGGCGGGACGCGGGTGGCGGCGGGGAGGGGCGGGTCGAATTCGCCTCCCTAGACGCCAGACGGGTGGACTGGAATTTTCCCGCGCGACGTGGGTCAGGCGATCGGTTGACGAGAACGCTCGCCAACGAATAGGGTCAGCCCGGAATGTTTCGGTGCCGCCATGGGAAGTGCCTACTTATCACGCAGTTTCATGTAGTTAAAAAAATCGAAGAAACGTACACATTAACATATTAACAAGATCAGGTTAAAATATCAATGAACGCGAATTTTTTTAATAACAATATTGAAAACAGTAATCACGTACACTGGTATCTGGAATTTGAAAAGCTTTAATTTTTAAACTTAAAATGAAAACTAAATGCTCATGTTTCGACATGTTGTGGTCTTAGATATCGAAATTTTGTTTATTAAACGATGAAATGGAATGAATAAAATTCGAGATACCAAGATTCCATATTACTAAGTTCGAGTTTTCAATGTTCCACTGCAGTATTACGTTTGTAATAGATTCCTTTCTAGGAAAGATCGACGTGTTGTTAAAATTAGCTGATGACCCTGCATTGCCCGAGTCTTTACTGCAATCCATTCAACGGGCCTCGCCGGTCTAATCGTCCTCTACGACCATCCTGCCAACACCGTCCCGCCCTCCGTTCTATACGTTCCTCCAGCTCATCATTGTCCGTCCTAATTTTGCGCTCTTACTGGTAGCTCGCGATTTTCTGTCCGCCTTCTTCCTCTCCTCTTGCTCCTTTCACTCATTCTGTTCCACCCGTTCCTTGCTCTCCTTCCACCGCCCTATCTGCTATTTGCTCCTCATTCGTTCCACTCGCCGCATTTGTTTCCTCTTCATCCGTCCCGCCTAGCCCCGCTCCGCATAACCCGGCAATGCTCGGCAACATTGCCGCCCAGATATATTGAGGATCGCATTTAATTACATTTTGTAAACACATCTGGGGTAACTTTTTGGATCGGCAAATGCGCTATTTTTAATTCTTGGTGCTCACAACGCATTCGTGACATAGAGAACAATCACTCCAGTCGGTAGGAAATTTTTGTGGCACATAGAAAAAATACTTAATCTAGTTTTGTATAATCAAGTAATATCGACGGATATTTAAAATGAAATGCACCAACTAGCAACTCATTTTAATGTGAAGTTATTCATTCAAACACTTAAAAAACATCCATTCGGCAATCTGATCGTGTTGTTTGACTGCGTGCTTTAAGTGTGGACATAATCTTGCTCTAGATGACTGATAACGTCATCTCTAGACGACCAGTTCCAGAACATTAACTGTGCTGGGAATATTTCACCATAATGTAATTCAAGCAATACAATTTCACATTTCAAGTATGAAAACAGTTGAATTCAAACCGCAATAGAGTAGTGCAAGTGGAGACGCAAACTCCTTTATGCACTAAGAAAATAGCAATCGGAAAAGCACTGTCAAAGCAAAATAACGAACTTTTGTCTAAAATTGCCAGCTGCACAGTCCTTAGTGCCAAGCACGATATATTTCTCCTCTGAGTTCTAGGGTTCATAATAAAGAATTACAATTCGGTTTGATATTCCGAGATCCTGCATTCAGGATATGGACCAGAATAGTGAAACGTTATTCCTAGAATGTGTTCCTCTTCACTACCATATCCTAAGCCCAGCACAAAAAAAAAAAACAACAACAAAAAACACCTGTTTCTCGCAGTTACCATCACATCGGAAGCGAAATATTGAAAGTAATGTTGGCCTTAAAAAAATAAGGCTGAGATTTTTCGACAATAATATATTGGTGTACAATATAATAGAAAACCTCTCAAATTCTTTCACTCGACTATTTAAGTTCGGTGGGTTCGCTCTTGTTTCATTATAATACAATTGGAACATTATTACTCTTGGCAACCTTTTAGTCCTCAGAAGTAGTCGCACAGAACAGAATATCACGAGTCTCCCCAAGCTAGTTTTGCGAGTCCTTAACATTTTGTATTGTTATAGCCCTTGTCGTCGCCACAATGCAAATGAATCAACACATTTTTTAATTCTTTAAATACGCAAATAGGGCATTTTCCCTCTGTCAACAATAATTACTGCAAATAATATTTTAAAAACCAAACCACACATTAAGGGACTAGATGTCGACATTTTAAAACATTAAAAAAATCATTATAAATATATACCGAGAAATTTTTCAATTACCGTACGATTCTCTCGATTAAACTTTAA
Source organism: Teleogryllus occipitalis (assembly GCA_011170035.1). NCBI lineage: Eukaryota > Metazoa > Arthropoda > Insecta > Orthoptera > Gryllidae > Teleogryllus > Teleogryllus occipitalis. The sequence goes on from BLKR01015559.1 coordinate 7,383, forward strand.
TTTCTACATTATTTTTACTTCTAAGAGCGAAAAATTTATAAAACTGATCGTGGTTTGGTAGAAACATTTCACACTTTAGCAACAGGAATTTGTTCGTAGCTTGAGAAAAAACACGAAAGCAGTCTCAGGAATAGTGATCACCACTTATACGAGAACAAAGGAATTGTTAAGCAAGGAAATCTAATATATAAAAATCGATGTTTATTCGTATTTTATGCTCTGCCGTCCCGTTGATCCGATTACGATAAAAATTTGTCAACTTACTGCTTTCACTTGCGCGAAGGCTATAGGCATAGTACAGCGGGTATGTGAGAATGTGTCTGTCGCACATAGATGCAAAATGGGGGCGTTGTTTATGATTTATTAGATTATGATGCGCCCCTGAAGCGCTCTACGCAACCCGCCGCACCCTCACGTATAAAGCGCATTTTTGCTGCATATTCTGCCCCTGCAATTGAGAAATATCGGTCGGAATTTTTAGTTGAACATCTCGGACAAGTAAATCAAATTTCTCCAAGGCATTGTCACAGCGAATGCAGGCTCAAACTTGAGGGAGATGTTTTAACAATAGGATACTTGACAATCCTGTCCAAACCAGGAATAGAACAAACCCATTCTCGCAAGTATTTTATCTATTAAATATTCTGCAGAGTGCAGCGTAAAACGTGATTAACAATCACATGACCAGAGCGCGTGAAGTGTAATACACTGCCACAGGGAAACATTGCCGGGTCCATTTCATATCCATCACAGTAATATATATGAAACTTCAGTTAAGCGCGCTAAAATGTTCTCTACTTTACAAAAAGTTATTCCCGAAACGATGTGTTTTTTGTCGCAAGAAAGCCAGATACCTATCACGGCAATACCAACTTCCCAACTGGCAATGTTCTAACAGAAGATACATGGAGCACGGAAAGGCTTAGAAGATGGGTCCGGGAAAAGGACCGTTGAACTAAATCCTTATAAGTCGACTATACGTTTTGAAAATCTACGATATATATTTAGGCCAGCATGATGAAATTGCACAATTTTTTGGACCTTCCATTGCCAGTAAGAGATAGAAAGACAGAGGGACAATCCGAAGTGAGCAGGGTATACCTTACCTTAAGCACCATAAAGCTATACTCAATCATCAAATAGGTCAGTCCATTCAGCACAAAATAATTGTTCAGTTTTCAAAGAAGCGCTCATACATCTGACGAAGAAGAGAGACGCGGTATGGTAGTAGAAAGAACTATTCCATTCTCATCTTCGGTTCGAACGCCGTCAATTTTTAATTTGGCTATTCCACGAAGGCGCACATCCCATAAGCGAAACGCCGAGGGCGTTCCCCGAACTCGCCTCTCGCCTACACACGCGACGCTACGCGGAAAAGGGCGAGGTGGCCGCCGCCCACGCCGTCTCCCACTCGGCAGTTTCCTCCGCCGCTGCCGTCTTTGCTTAACCTACTTTGCTCAGTCGTCTGCCGCTTTCGCGGTCTCCTTCGCACCCAGAGTTGTCATGTTATAAAAAAACACATCGATGTTGAAAGATACTGAATGGAATTTTCACATTTTGAAAAGACAATTTCCACACATGAACATTTATGACAATTAGCCACACTTGAGTCAGCTGTCGCGGAACCGAAGTTTTTCGTGATTTCTACGAAAGAATCGTTTGAAACGTAAAGGAATAATAATTCAATTCACTAACTGTTCATTCGAGTCATTAAATCTCGAATACTCTTAAACCTCTTCTGCTCTACCTTTCATAATCAGCTTGCAAGAAGGTCGACTAGCAGGATGTAAGTCTTTCAAGTGAGTATAAGGAAGTACAAACTCCCGATGATCAGTAGTCTCTTGAACTTAAAGCCGGTTACTAGTCACAAGGAATTTGGTTGTGTGCAGACCCGACCTTTCTAGAATTCGGGCTTACCGCGGTCTTACGATTGAAACGGAGTTGGTGAGGACGGTCATTGGGCACTAATGCCCTGGGCGACCCAACAGTCTTCGCGAATTTCCGAGTCCATTTCGCCTCTCGCCGCGCGTTCTCATGCATCTTCATCGCTTCCTATCCGCCATCACTTGTGCAACGCACGGGCGAGTGGGCGTTTAATGGCTGGAGGCTGCTGCAGGTGGGCTCTGGCGATGTTTGCGCGTCGATTACGGCTGGAATGCCGGGAGCGGCTCGGCTCCGCTCGCCTCGCCACGCCACGACCGGACGGTCGACCGCGCGCGGCCAAACGATGTCAAGAGAGAAACGAACCGTTCACCGAAAAAATCGATATTTCTGGCCGATGTCACCCGATAAATTCTGGAACCTCAATGCTAAAATCATTTCATGCGGGTTTACAGACATCGGTAAGTTCGTTGAATTACTGAATCGCACGTTACGAAACGCGGCTTGTAAATACTAAATTGCTGCAGGTCTGTTTACACAAAATGTGCCCACCTTAATCAACATTAGATCCCGTAAATATTACGAAAAATGGGTAGGTGGTAACCGAAGATTTTATTCGTCACAATTTTTTTATGTGAGAAAGAGATAATTATGTAGAATACATTCTAAAATATTGTTTTAAAATACAATCTGTCTCTAAGAAGTCATATCTCATTTTTATTTGCAACAAATTATTACCAAAAATATAATTTATGTTTTCGTCATCTCACAATCCTTCAAACTTGTATTACAGTACCCAACTGTGGGTTTTCTTCGAAAAGCATCGCATAGGTCACATGGCTTCATAAAAAAAACCGTATATAATTGGTCCAGAAGTGGCGATATCGACAGCGGGCAACGTCGCATCTCGGAGCGCCCTGTGAACCGGAAATGAAACCGGAAAGGCAAAAATTCCGGTTCGATGCCCCGCGGCGATTACGAGCGGAATGTCGGGTACGACACGACCGGGTGGCGCGGGCGGGGGCGGGGAGGCGCGCGGAGGGGAGGTGGGCGGGGATGGGGAGGGAGATGAGGGGAGGGGTGGGGAGGGCGGCGCAGGGCGGCCGTGCGCGGCTGAGCGTGGCGTGGCGCGGCGTGGCGCGGCGCGAGGCGAGGCGAGGCAGCGGCGGCGGCGGCGGCGGCGGCGACGTGCCCTCGCCAGATCAATAGCTCGACCCCGACGCAGGGCTGGCCACCTAGGGGCGCAGGGGTGCGCCTCGGGATGTGCGGCGACGGATGCCCCTTCCGCGATCCGCCAGCCCCAACGCCCGCGGCGCTCGCTGCTCACGCCCGCGCCCTCGCCCTCGCCCTCGCCGGGCCGTGAGTTCGCAACCCGCGGAACAAGCTCTCAGCATGCGACATGAGTGGTAGTACAGTGCATGAAGATGGAAGTGTGTGTGTGTGTCTATGGTGGAGATATGACAAGGAAGAGGAAGGAAAGATCGCGCGATGCCCGTTGCCCGTTTGATAAGTTACTACTCCGTCATTCGCCTGGTATTGATCGGAGAAACCATGAACCACCGATCAGAGCAACCTACTACTAGAATTCTCCTCCAGGCAGCGACCGAATGCGACCCAGTCCGAACTAAGTAAAGTCGAAAATCCGCCAACATCCGGACTGGAATCCCAGGGCCTGCCAGTCAACGCCGCAGGAAAAGCAACTATCATATGTTGCCGGTGAACTATCACCTCCGGTCGGGTCGAGGAAAGAATGTGCCTGACGAAGAAGCCGATTATTTTGGGGCACGTTTAGTGCTTACACGAGTACTATTTCTTTCAAGTGGCCCGCGTGGGGCGCGGCGGCCACCGCCCTGCGCCGCCCTGCGCCGCCCTGCGCCGCCCTGCGCCGCCCTGCGCCGGCCTGCGCCGGCCTGAGTCGCCCTGCGTCGAGCGCGCGGAAACGCCCGGCCGGAAAGGAGCGATCCGGGCGCCCCTCCGCTGTCCCTGCACGGCGGGCACAAGAGTTCCCGAACGCCACTTGCAGATTTCACAGGCAAAATTCGATCAAATTAAGGTCCATTAAAAGTAGTGAAGAATCAAATGGACTAAACCTACGAGGAAAGGTATCTCACCAGCTGACAAAGCATCCGACAGAGGAGATCATCGAGGTACAACTGACTGATGGAAATGTATCCAGCACATTCTGGATTTTCGAATAACAAGGATTGTAGAAAATTTGAATGAAACACTATTGAACCATAAAAGAACAAAATGATATACATTCAAACATCAATAAACAAAGAAGTTTACTTAAAATACTGTCATTTACTGCATTAAAAACTTTTTTTTACAGAGAATCACGTCCGTGAATTGCCCATGGATTTGACCGAACTGAACTAAATTAATTTTCATCAGTCGTGACATTTTTCCCGAGAGATTTCTAGTCGAAATAGGAAATTACATGAATGTAATTTTGAGAAATGAATTTTCTCATATAGTAAATGTAATTAACCTTCTATTGAAGTACGTATAAAATCTTGTAATACACACATGAAAGTTTTTTATTACTTTTCTGTAAAGTACCTACTTAATCTAATAGTACTGAAACGTATTTGAAATTAATTATACACATAAAAAATTAACAAGTGAAAATTACACTTTGCCTAACATATAATTCGAAACCCATTGATATTGATATTAATGATGTATGAAAGGTAAAGTTGTGCTGAATTTATTCACACAGAAAATTCTACTAAAACTATCAATCTGTACACGCTTTCCTAACCATTTAAGGAAACAACATTTTCCGTACTCGAACCACAATTGCTTTCTGACGGGACCGAAATAAGATTTCGAAACGAAGAAATTATCATGTCAATTACCCGAAATACAACGTTTTCCGTTGTTAATTTTAATCCATAGTGCAACGAAAGTCTTCGGTGAAATTATACATTCCCAAAGCATTTACGCCGGGAGCGGTAGCTCAGTGCATCAACTGATGTCACTACAGAACCTCTGACCAGGGGGTCCTAGGTTCGAGTCCTGATGGCGACAGGATTTTCGACACTAGCTTTTCAGCTGGGATGTCTGGAGAAGAATTCTAGCGGCCGGCTACTCTGATCGGTAGTTTTCCGTGATGTCTCCGATCAACAACAGGCGAATGCTGGAGCAATACTCTAACAAACGGGCCACGAACCGCGCGCGATATTTCTAGTCCTATCCTCTCCCCTTACACACACTTACACTAACATGCACTACACTACCACATATTCCGGGAGACCTATCGGGAGCTTAGAGCTTGTCCCGGCTGGGGTGGTGCCCCACGGGTGGGAGATAGAAGGTTAGGGGGAAACCCCGTTAGCCGGCGGTAGGTCGGCGCCGGATCTCGCCATCCAGCGGGGGAAGATCACCGCCATCTCCCGACAAAATACATGCACTACACTTACGGTATTAATGACCTGAGCTGTTGACGCGTCCGGAATCACTTAACAACCAAAGCAATTACATTATATCGAACTTGTTAGAAAATACGCGCGAGAGATGTTAATATCTTCGTGTCACTAATAATTCGTTAATTATTATTTCAAAATCTGCATTAAATATCATTTGCAACTTAATTAGATGTTACGATTAGATTAAACTAACGTCAGAAATAAATAAGTGAATGTAAACATTTTTTTTTCGATTAATTGCGACAAAATCTCCATCGGTTACACTAGCAAGCAATATTTCATATTAAACGAGTTATGATGTGCATCTTTCATTACGCGAGAAAATTGTGTTTTCAGTGTGATGGCAGCGTATAAACGCGTAAAGTCAACGAACAAAGTGATTAATAAACTAAGAAAATCCAATTACGTTGTTGTAAAGTAAATATATTTCACTCTTTTTACTACTTCTAATTATTCTCGTACGTTTCATCGCTCGTAATTGCAAACATGGATTTTTATTTTGCGTGTTCATTTTCTGACATTTAATGGAAGGCATTCCATTTTATTTTTCTTTCTTTATAGAAAACTTTACTTCAGTTCAACTTAGGTCACAATTAATTAATGAACAAATAATATATTTAGCCCAACAATGGCAATATTTTGTCTTTTATAGCTGATGTGTTGAAAAGTACAACGGAGACTACTTTACAGAAAATTATAACTCCTCTATATCAAGGGTGTTACAGTTATGCCAGTGGAGATAACGAAAGACCCTTTAGTGTCTTTTCATGAAATATATTCATCTTTGAACAGGTCGGTGTGCCTAATCAGCAACTAGGTTCGCTGGCCAGGCGTTCGCCTTGCTTCAGCTCGAACATGGGCTGGCGCTGAATCAGCTGCCTCAGGCCGCAACCGTGTGCCCCCCCCCCCTGTCCCGGGATGGCCGGGGGCTCCCAGAAGGCGTCGGTTTCCCACACTTTTCATGATTCAGACTTTGCTAGAATTGGATCAACTGAAACGATACGATCAAGGAATTCTATCTGTTCCTGAAAAAATATACATTTATCATACTGGGAAACTTTGAAAACGGCTTTTACTCTCTCATCTTACTACATAAGTAATAAAGAGATAGTATTGTAATCTTGCGACGGAAATCAACGATTTTAGACAGAAAAATCTCTTATTGTTCGGTGATGGTAACGAATAATCTTGTTTCTATAATAGTAAAATACTTCATCTAACACGTTGGGCAGTCAGAATCCATCTTTTGTCGGTCCTTACATCAAAAGAATTTACGACAAAACTTATCTGCCTGTGGTCAACGCTAGCGCCTAAATGCATCAGACGATTTTCTCCATAATTGATATTCCCCGATCGATCTAAACGAACTCAAGGCCCTGCGAGTTTGAAACGAATATTTTTATTTTTGAGGGTACTTAACATTAATTCTCAACATTCTCCAAGTTTCTCAAAAATGGCTCGAAATTTTAGTTAAATTTTGTCATCGAATAGCGAAAGGACGCTTAATAGAATGTGGAAGGTATCGTTAAAATCTCTGGTTTTTGAAAAATTGAACAAGTTCTCATTTTTTTCCGCGTCGTCCAACAACTATAATTTATATTACAACTATTATATATATATAATAGTTGTAATATATTATATATAATTATTATTTAAATATAATTATATATATAATTAAGTAGAAACTACTTAATTTCTTAAGTTTCTACTTAACTTTGCGTGAAATATAGGCAATTTTTAAACAATTATTTTCTCAGAAGCGGCCCCATTAGTTTCTTAATTTTCTTTCCATGACAAGGGCAAAGGACGTTTCAAAAATGTTGCAGATCTCTTTTTCGTTGAACTTTCTGAATTTTCGAAAATTGCAAACGTTAGGAATAATGCGAGAAAGTATATGCTGTTGTAGCACCACTAGTTTCATAATGTCATGCTCTCAATGCCTGATCTTGGGCAGCTGTTACAATTGCTTCCGATTTTGGTTTTATTCTTCCCCTTTTTAGCCACAAAATAATTGGTCTCGTTTTAAGGCCTATCCATGATTGTTTTGTTATTATTATTATTATTATTATTATTATTATTATTATTATTATTATTATTATTATTATTATTATTATTATTATTATTGAAAAATACAAAAACTTTTCATAACTTACAATGTTCTTTTCCACTTTCCCGCAGTCCCCGTTCAGTACACATAATGGTATCTCTGATTCAGATTTATGAATGCATTTCTGAACGTGACTGCACAGAAGCGAAAACTTTGGGGCTCGATATCAATTATTCCGATAAATCAAGGTTTTTGCTCTCTAATTCCACGTTCCACACGTATTTGAATATAAACGAGATAAAATATGCCAGAGAGGATTATTCCAGTTAATAAATATTCTATTTTCACAGTAATGAAGTTTGTGGTTTTATGGGAAGTAGATATGCATTTTATTACAAAAGCTCTATTGCTTATTAATTCCAGCTTACACCGCTAATAAAACAGCTTCGCTGAGGGTTTTTTTTCAGAGGTAGATTATCTTGCAAACACTTTTTAGACTATTGATTTACTGGCTTATTAAGATGGCGTAAAGAATATGAATAATATTTCGATATGCAGGAAGGAAAATGTAAGGGAGAATACTGACGTCACATTTACGAACAATAATTTGTAAATGCTATTGTTTCTGAAATTTTGTTTCTTAATACAACTGGAAATCATAACGTAGGAGAAATAGACGCTCTCACTGTAATTCGAAAACTTTCCAGACGTGACAGAAAACCTCATAAAGTGAATAATTGCATTTCTCCGTGGTGTGTGGGATATTTGTGAATTAAACGTATGAATTCCTTTCCATAAAACGCAGATGTCATCAGTCATGAAACATGAAACTGAGAGAACCGATTTTCGTAAACTTGTGAGTGTAATGGAGATGGTCGGTACTTTCTTATCCGAAAGAAAAGTGAAAATTCTGAGAGATTGAATCTGAAAGAGATCAGAATTAGATGACATTTCCCAGATGATATTATACTTTCGTGATTTTGTTTTTACACAATATAGATTGACTTGATAGAGGAGGTGTTTTAAAAGGATAGAAGAAAATTCCTACAATATGAAGGAGAGGAAGTAAGATGAAAGAGAGAGAAGAAGAAAAAGGAGGAAAGGGTTGTGAAAAGAATACAATGAAAGACCGTTCTTAACTACATATATTTTTTTGCAAAAGAGGAGAGCAGTGAGCAGTGTGAAAATCTCTGAAAATCTGCTACCTACCTCCGAGTCATTGCTTCTAGCCCTCTTCTATGGTCATACAATTTCTATGAATTCATTGAATAAACTTACGTGAATTGTTCCATTGTTTAGTTCTTGCAAAATTAGATTAACTTGTTCATTGAGAGCAAAGTAGGTTAATTTTTTGAGGTTTACAAAGTTGAGTAGTAGTATAATTTAAGGTTTTGGATGCAATTTACAAGCGCGCGAATACCAGCTGCAGCTCAGAAAGCAGCAAAGTTTGTAAATAAATAAATATACTTATTGAATATGAACTGGCTTAGTTTAACTTAATGAATAAACTTACGTGAATTGTTCCATTGTTTAGTTCTTGCAAAATTAGATTAACTTGTTCATTGAGAGCAAAGTAGGTTAATTTTTTGAGGTTTACAAAGTTGAGTAGTAGTATAATTTAAGGTTTTGGATGCAATTTACAAGCGCGCGAATACCAGCTGCAGCTCAGAAAGCAGCAAAGTTTGTAAATAAATAAATATACTTATTGAATATGAACTGGCTTAGTTTACTACGTTCATTTAATGCGCTTTTGCTTTAATTATATTTTCAAAAAAAATTTTTTTCTTCACGCATTCTAAAGTGAATGAACGCTGACGTCCACTCTTCATTTACGTAGTACTCACAAACTACGTTTCTGGGAACAGTCACGAATACTGCCGCGGGGGATGTATCAGCTTCATTATCCCGTAGAGAAAAACAAATTTACATCGAACTACGGCTGATGACGCAAGCCTCTAGTACGTAGGACCTCGTTACACGTCGCTTAATGACTGAAATTTCTTCCGCGGCGTGCGCGTGCGGGCGCTGGGCGGGCGCTGGGCGAGCGCTGGGCGAGCGCTGGGCGAGCGCTGGGCGAGCGCTGGGCGAGCGCGGGTCGCCCGCGGCGCCGCGCCGGGCGAGGGCAGCGCACGCGTGCGCCACGGGAGGCTGCGTGACCTCGACATTTAACGAGCGGAGGAGACGTCGCCGTGTGTGCGACCTGGCCGGCAGAGGAGCGGTGGGCGAGCGAGCGAGCGAGCGAGCGAGCAAAGCGGCGGGGCGGCGGTGGCAGCGGTGGTAGCGGCGGCGGCGGTGCCTCGACAGGGCCGCGCCTAGGCCTCGCGCCTGACGAGTGCGCGGAGCGGAGGCGGTGGGCGAGCCGCGAGGTGCTAAGGTCGCGGTGGTAGAAGAGGTGGAAGAAGGCGGAAACAGTGACGGTGACGGAAGCAGTATGGCAGGCGGAAGGGGAGGTGGCGATGGTGGCGGTACTAGGGGAGGTGATGGCGGGGTCAGAGGTGGTGGACGAGGCGGGAGCGGAGGAGGGAGTAGTTGAGGTGGGGGGGGGGTCACAGATGAGACTCAGGCGTCAGCGGAAGTGGTTGTGGTAGTTGCAGGGGCGGTAGTGTTAGCGGAGGCGAGAATATCGGAAGCTGAGGTGGGAGTGGCGGTAGCGGGAGGCTGGCGCAGCGGTGGAGGCGTCGGTAGCAGAGGTGAAGGCGGAGGCTGGGTTGGTGGCGGAGGGGGGTAGAGAAGGAGGAGGAGGCAGAGGAGAGATAAGACGCTAGGGATTCGCACGGTGCGAAGACGGCATCCCGAGGAAGAGGCGAAGGTGCAACATGATGACGCCACGTGAGCGACCATGGAGCAGGAGGTCTCGTGCACAGAGAGTAAGGAAGGACGGGATGTCGAGAGAGGTTGAGAGAAGCAGGCGGCTGAAAAGGTTGTGAACAAATGCCCGACAGTGGAGTCTGGTAACCTTACATTCTAATGACACATCAAATGCACTTATTCACTTACAGGAATGGATCCAAAATTATCAAATGTACCGACATCGACTTTCATATTTTTCATCTTATCTTTCTAAAATTTACTTTTAAATTTATGACATTTACATTACAAAAAATACTGAAATACTGCAAAATTTCGAGTTTTCAAATGTACGTAAATTGTAGATTTCAAATGTACTTCTTGAAGTCCACAAACATTGAGAATAAATTTGCTTCTATAGAGTTGAAAAACTTTCTCTCTCACCTTTAACAAAAAGGTGAATTTCAAAACACAGGACATGAAATATATATGAACGCATCGTATTCATGTAAACATACACCCAAATGCATACAGTAATGAATGTTACTTCACCACCTCTAATGTTGCGAATTCTTAAGTAATCGACTCGCGGGGACTATTTCCTTTTCTGACGTACACTGATGTTGATAAAAACTAATATTTGTGATTTTTGCGATAATGCTAACAATTTGGAGTAAATGGTTTTAAAAGAACACGTAAAGTGCAACATGACAGACGCTGTATCCCATTATTTTTCCAACACAATTTGCCTAAAATAAATGTAACACGCAGTAAGTCACGAGATGAAAATGTTAACAATTTAAAACTCACGTTAATAATTACCTACATTGAGAAGAACAGAGACCCCTATTGTAGGTTGTAGTGCAGTTTAACAGCGGGTGTTTCGTTATGCGAAGAGCAAGAGACACCTGGCGACCGTGCGCCTGCTCCTTCCGCGAGCCACGCCTTAGGTTGCGCGACTTCGCCGCAGCTGACGTAACTCAATGCGCAGCGAGTCGCTCACGCTACGATCTCTCGGTTGATGGATTGATTGATTATTAATAATTCTGGCCACGTCAACTACTATGGTCATTAGTCCCGTACGTGTAGAGCGCGCTTTTTGCTCGGGAGGCGGTGGTCTTCCCCCGCAGTATGGCGAGATTCGACGTCGACCTACCGTTGGCTAGCAGGGTATTCCCCTACCAGATATCTCCCCCCAGCGGGCACCGCACCAGCCAGGACAAGCTCTAAGCTCCAGACCGGTCTCCCCGCATGTGTGGTAGTGTGGTGCATGTTAGTGTAAGTGCGCGCGCGCGCGCGTGTGTGTGTGTGTGTGTGTGTGTGTGTGTGTGTGTGTGTGTGTGTGTAAGGGAGTGAGAATAGGACAAGGAAGAGGTAGGAAAGATCGCGCGCGGTCCGTGGCCCGTTGGTTGGGGTACTGCTCCGGTATTCGCCCGATATCACGGAAAACTACCGATAAGAGCAGCCGGCTATAGAATTCTCCCCCAGACAGCGACTGAATTTGACCTAGCTGACACGCTAGTGTTGAAAATCTTGCCACTGTCGGGGCTCGAACCTAGGACCTCCCAGTCAGAGAGGTCTGCTTCCTACGAAAAATGTCGTGCAACGATTAACAGTTTTCTCATTCGCGAATCTTTAAACGAAAAGCTGAAATAAAAGACACTTTGTTAATGTACTATATCAAAATAAATTTTTAATTTACCTGAAACCTAAAATGCGCCTCTGAGCAAAATGCGAATTGGAATTTCCTACAAAATACTTCATTAGTTCAAGTATATTGTACTGTGATTCCAGCCAACATACATCTGGTATTGCCTCTATGAAACACGCGAAATTATTTAATAGCTAAAATGAAAATCGCTAGTTCTCTAAGGAATATCCTTACAGTCTAATCCGTGATGATGTTGATACACGAGCTGAAACAAAATTGAGCGCAGTCTATCATGCCAGCACTAAAAGGAAAACACGTTCGCTTTCAACAATGAACACACAAAAATAATTTTTTAAACTCTTATACCAGGGTCCTCTCGGCTACTATACGAAGGCTACTATAAGATGCTACTATACGAATATGATTTATACGCCATGTCCGCGCAACATAGAGCACAGTTCATTTCTGAACCCAGCGCTAGAATTCACATCGATAGCGCTGCAGCTTTCTATATTCCCCGAAAAGAAGGAGTAGAATAGTTGGCAACCTCCGTTCGGGGAACTACATGACGTGACTTAGTTCACTATCCGTGATTCAATGAAACATCCTGTTTCGCTCTTTTCCCCTTTGGATCGATCTTTTGCCCCATACAACAACATTATTAGATTTCAGGGAAGGAAATAAAAAAAAAGACAAGGAGGAATGTGGTAGGCGCCTTCGTTCCACAGCAGCTGCGGAGCGGCGGAGCAACGAGACGGCGCGGCGGCACCTCGGTGTGAATCAGGAAGAGGCGTCGTGGACGGTGGCGGTGTTGGTGGTGATGGTGGTGGTGGCGGCAGCGGCCGAAAGTGGTGGCGACGGCGGCGACGGTAGCACAGTGGCGGCGGTGACAGCTGCAACGGTGATAACGGCGGTGGCGGTGGCTGCGGCGGCAGTGTCAGCAGAGGCGGCAGCGGCCGCTGCAGCGGCGGCGGTGATGGTGATGGTGATGGCTACGATGGCAAGCGTATGCAGTTGCCACGGCGGTCGAGGCAGTGGCGGGAGCGGTGGCGGGAGCGGCGGCGGGAGCGGTGTCGGGAGCGGTGGTGGCGGCGACGGTGGCGGTGGCGGTGGCAGTGGCGGTGGCGGTGGCAGTGGCAGTGGCGGTGGCGGTGACGGTGGCGGTGACGGTGGCGGTGACGGTGACGGTGGCGGTGACGGTGGCGGTGGCGGTGGCGGTGGCGGTGGCGGTGGCGGTGGCGGTGACGGTGGCGGTGACGGTGGCGGTGGCGGTGACGGTGGCGGTGACGGTGGCGGTGACGGTGACGGTGGCGGTGACGGTGACGGTGGCGGTGGCGGTGGCGGTGACGGCGACGGTGACGGTGACGGTGACGGTGACGGTGACGGTGACGGTGACGGTGACGGTGACGGTGACGGTGACGGGAGCGGTAGCGGCGGCGGGAGCAGCGGCGGGAGCAGCGGCGGGAGCAGCGGCGGGAGCAGCGGCGGGAGCGGCGGCAAGAGCGGCGGCGAGAGCGGTGGCGACGGTAACACCGGTGGCGGCGGTGACAGCTGCAAAGGCGGTGACGGCGGTGGCGACGCTGCATGGGGAACCTGTTTGCTTGGCGTTGAAGGTGGGAGGCTGCGGCGGTGGCAGCTGGGCCTTGCTGCGTTTCTGGTGACTGCCCGGCGCCAGGGAGATTGAGGTGGAAGCCCGCTATCGGCGCACGCGGGCGCTCGCGGCGGTTCAGGTGCCACTGCCGGCCGCCCCGCCCTCGTCCCGCCGCGTTAAACGGCGCCATGCCACGCCACGCAATTACAACCTGCCTCACGCATCGGACACACGACACCTCTACCCTGCAGAAGTTACACCGAGCTCAGTGAACAGGCGCCTTTTCTGTGTCGCGTTTCCTCGATATTTATTCTTCCTTTCCTACATCTCTTTTCGCTTCTCCTCTGCATCATATTCTCTTCCTTTCCTACGTCCACTTCTCCTCCTTTCCTACGTCCACTTCTCCTCCTTTCCTACGTCTCTTTTTCTGAATCTTCTTTTCAGCATCATCCTCCTATGCTATATCCCTACTTGGATGTTCGCGCGGATGTTCCTATAAATTGATTTCTTTGGCAAATGCAATACGCCATTATATAAAATATCTCACCAGCACCACTCGGTGGAAACATCTATGCCTTACGCAAGATTCGAACTCTTGCAGCTAGCGCAGAGTGGTTGCAGGCGCAACCGTCAGCGGTATTTGGGTCAGCTATTTTCAACCACTGGAGCTAGTTGAAACTAGTTACACGTAGTGAAGATAAATGTCCTTCAGGATACTGCTTCACAGGAGAGAACAGGGGATATTTAAAATATTTCGCGAGTAGGATATTTATCAAATTTCTCCCTAAATATCTTTTCTGAAAAAAACTACCACAAAGTTTATTGTTGTAAATGTAACATCAAAACGCGGCTCATTAACAGTTGCCTTTCCATGAATATAAATGCTAATTATCAAACTTTCAAGTTTTTATGCTTAATGTTTTAGCGTATTTTGAATCACAAAAACGCGCTAGAATTTCAAACAATAATGTTATGGGTTACTTAAAATTTATAAGCCAGATTTCAAGAAGAACAGGAATATGAAAAGAAGATATTTGAATTAATGGGTAATGTTATCATTCAATAGATGTGATTTCAACAAAACAATCTAACAACAGGAAGAGTTGCAAAGGAACATGCCTGTATATTGATTTTTTAAATTGATTTTCAAAATTAAAACAACCATTAATATTAAGGGATAATATTAACTAATATTTTTAATATTGTTTCACATTTTCAGATAAGTGCAAATTGCCTGTATACAAATAATAATGAAACTATCCCTGTTCATTAAAAAAACATAACTATGCAATCAATTAATAATTATGATACGCCTTTTCGGATATTTTCGGTTTATTTTATTGTATCAGTAATGTTAGTTTATGAAAAGACGGCTGGAGTACTTTTGGTATTGCATTATGTTATTTAAGAATCACAATAGTTTTCTAACTACTCAAACCCTCTTCGATGAAACCGGACACTTAAGTGAGTCAGTTAATGCACTATGACACTGTAGAAGAATCTGAAATGGATGAAATTGTAGTATGTATGGAACAAATGTTCGATTATGCAACCCGCTTCACTACTAGTTTAATCAGCTTACTGATTAGAAACCACAAATACAATGCATTCCTTCTCACGTATTCTGTTATTAAACGAGCCTGTAACTGCAACACAAAAACGGCGTATTCGAAAAACAGTGACTCATTAATCTGTATCTCAAATTACATGAACAATACTGTTAAGTTCTTTCATTACTTACTTAAAGGTGGAATTTACACGATAACCAATCTTCGCCAATCTCCCATATCTCGAAACTTATTCACGACTAAATCCCTCATAACAAAACGCAATCACTCGGTTCAGGAAGATTAAGACAAGCCTCATTCTACCACCGACAATACAATTAATGAAAGACGTACTTTTGACTCTATAGAGTTGACTATTAACAAAATCGTATCTCGACATCTTTGCCTGAAACAGCTGTCTCAATATAATATGCAAGCTAATGCAAAAGTAGATGAGCTCCGGGAATATAAAGGGGGAGATAAAATATGCCCTTCAAAGTGAAGTATATGGAGCAGTCTAGCGTTATGAACCGTTACACCGCTCCCTCGGTCCAGATGCATCGACCTAAATATAGAATCGCTATCATAAACTGAACAAATTTATTTAGATGAACGTAATTACAATTTTAAAATGCTGAATGTGACATACTAATGAATATTGATTTTTAATTACGTCAAAAAAAATAGCTAAGAATATGATTCACGACATAAAATTACATTGAAGTTAAATAATAAATTTCCAGACTTTTCATCTCGAGTACCTCGCTCAAATCAGTACGATGTACTTCATCGACGCTATAGATTTTGGAGCCAACTTTCGTATTATTCGTTTCCTTTGCGTTCGTAGGCGACGTAATATGGAACTACTACCGTTTCAAAATCACATCCCAACGTATTCGACAACACGCAAGTAGTTCTGCAGTGCAATTGTAGAAATCGAAGCAGTTGACAGCGCATCTGATTGACAACAACAAATTCGAAGTCGATCCGAAATCAAAAAGTACGAGAAAGCAAATTAATTATAAAATAAGACACTTTGTCAAAGGGAAGTATACTATTCAACTAATAGAAGTCGCAGGAATGATATTTAACACTATGGTTGTAATGTAGATAGATGGTAAGTTTTAAGTATGTTTGGACCATACAGGATCAATCTTAGGTAGATATCAGGAATTAAGACTTTTGTAGCTTATATATTTATTAGCAGCTGAACGTATCGCACATTTAGCATGTGCCTTTTCAAGAGCAATATCTACCTAAGATTGAATCTGTATGGTTCAAACCTACTTAAAACTTACCATCTATCTACATCATTAAACTAGGATCATCAGAAAGGAATAACAACAATTTCAATAATAATAATAATAATAATTATTGTTATTATTATTATTATTATCTCTGTACAGTGAGTTGCAAAATTATTAGTTCGTCTCATATATAACTACGGAAGTGTGAAGTCAGGGACCTCGCATGATTTCAACGCAAACAGACCGCGTCGCTCCCATCAGCACCGGTCAAACGCGAAGTGAACAAGAAGTTCCGACACGGCATGTTGTAGGAGGTGCCGAGCAACCACAGTCGTGCGCTGCCACCGACAGTGACAGGCCGTCAGCGTCAACCAGGCGCTTGACTCGTGATTGGCGTGGGGCGAGGGAGGCGAGGCGCGACTCCGCAGAGGACGCTCCTCCTCGTGAGGACGTGCCCTGCCAACGCGACGCGATGCGATGCGACGCGACGCGACGCGACGCGACGCGACGCGACGCGATGCGATGCGATGCGATGCAACGCGACGCGACGCGACGCGATGCGATGCGATGCGATGCGATGCGATGCGACGCGACGCGACGCGACGCGATGCGACGCGATGCGACGCGATGCGATGCAACGCGACGCGACGCGACGCGACGCGACGCGACGCGACGCGACGCGACGCGACGTCTTGGCTCGAACAGCACAGGCTCTCGCGATTCGCGGTACGGACGCCCCCTGGCGAATATGGACGGGTTTCTCGGTTATTCAGCGATTGCGATGGCTACACGGCAACATTCTTTGCCTCTGCAGCACCCAGTCATCCTTCCGTTCCAAAGTCCATAAGGTGGTGTTTTGTCGACGCAACCTATATAGCTGGGACGAATTCAATACCTACCTGGAACAGATTTTTAGTGGACGGCTGCACTTGTCTCAGTAATTATCAGTTGTTCCTCCGGCCAATACCAGGCGAATGCCGGAGCTGTACCCTATCAAGCGATCGTGATCTTTGCTTCCTCATTTTTGTCCTCTTTCTTTCGTTACACGCACTACACTTCCACATATGAGAGGCAGTCGGGAGTTGGTTCCATCTGGGGCAATGCCCCGCTGGAGGAGATACCCGGAGAGTGATAACTCAGCAATTAGGTGTGTAGGTCAGTGCCGGATCTCACGTTCCTGAGGGGGAAAGAACATCGCCACCTCTTCGCGTATAACACGCATAACACTTTGAGGACTGATGGCTAAAGCAGTTGACACGCCAGAAACAACAAATACTCACACCTGGATATTGTTTTATTGGAGAGATATCTACTCACAAATGCTTCTCCCAAACCAAGAACTCAGTCGTCAATTTCTAATGCCAGATACATTCCTTTTTTATACATTTTTCAGGCAATACAAAATAAATGCAATGTTTGTGGAATGCTTTCTCTTTATTTGTTAACAAAATTGATTCGAGATCGTTATAGATGATTCAGATGAAAATAGCATTGAAAGTTCTTCTGAAACTGTGCTTTGTAGCGACCTTATTTTTTCTTTTTTCTTGAACAAACCTCCTTTTTCAAATTGAATTTCTATCTTTATTTGCTTAATTATCTCTACCTTTTATATTATTGTCTGCCTTTCACTTTATATCTACAATAAAATCAGTGGTCTGAGAACATTTCACGCGAATACTTTACTAAATACGTCGGATAATGTTGAATTCAATCGTTTTTACCGTTGTCGATTAGGAATGCGGCTTTGAAATTCCACGAAAATGTTACAACTTGTAACATTTTAAATTATATTATTTTTTCGTCCATTTTCCATTATCTATGGACAATTCTTGAAATCGCTGAAATGAGTTGTTCGTAAGTGTCTGAAAGTGCGGAGACTAAGTACAAGATCCATCTATTAGAATAAATTGAAAAGATTTGAAGATTTTTTTAGTTTAAAGTGTTAGAACTTCCTGGGAGTGTTTTTTCTTCGCAAATTTTTGCAGAATTCGCTCAAGTAGGGGATGTCTTTGTCAGGACTTGCAGGCGGAGTGCTCGAGAGTCCGGAGGCAAAACAGTCTCTAATGGATATCGATCTTCCAGTCCCCGTCGCGTCGTGTTCTCGTTTCCGTGTCTACTTCTGCCAGAAATGGAGCACGTTTTTCAACCTCAGACAACGAGATTTTCCGGATCTTCCGCAGGGTTACTAAAAATTTGTATCTTAAGATATATATATGCACACACATTCTACAAATCTAATCTTTTGAAAACAAAAATATAGATTAATACAACATATCGATGTTTAAGAGTCAATACCTCTTATTTCCAAAACCGTAATTTTACAGGAGACCAAATATAATTGATTTATCCTTTCACATCGTTAAAATACTACATACAAATGAATATTTGTTCAGGCAATTCCGGTTATAGTGAATCTGTAGGGTCTAATATTTTAGTTCACTAATATTTTAGTTCACTCTATGAGAGATTCGATATATCCGATAATCCCAAAGTTATTGGAATTATTATATCAGAGGTTTCAGGAAATTTCAATATCTCCGTGCTCTCTACACTAGTTTATATTGTAAACGCATTCACATTAGTGCAATCTTAACACCCTTCAATACCTCTTCACTGTTCGAATACTATTTTCTTTTGTTCTGGAACATTTTCATAGGATTAATTATGTCTTAGCTAGATCACTTTTCACTAGTTTTGAACTGGTGGTTCGCGATCGTGAAGTGTTCAGGCGAGAACTGCCGGTCAGGACAGAGCTGAAGCAATTTCTTCAGTGGTACGGTACACCCAATCCCCTTCATTCGCCATAAATGTTACAAAAATAACTGAGGAGACCCTTTGCCTGCATACCCGTAGTGTTACATAAAATGAAGGTACTGACGCCGTATTTCTTCTCCTGAAATAGAATTTACTACGTTCACTATAACCGATGATAATTCACTCCAATAGAATCTTCTAGAGCTGACTTGTATATGGATATGGACCTATGACTTCAGTTCACTATAACTGAAAATTCATTATATCCGAATTCAGTGTATCCAGAATCGATCGTATATAAACATGTTACAATCAAAGCAATTAATTCAGGTATTATGAATAATATACAGCCATTGTGTATATCTACCGAATTTGGTTAAAGTGATTAATGAAACAATTAATCAAATCTTGCCATTATTCATAATAGATCATATAAGTTGATCAAAGTAATAGTACTCTTTCTTGTAGGTGTGTACTTTTGGAGCGCAGTTTACGCTTTGCTCCGTGTATAAACGTTGGTGTCGAGGCTCCAGACTTTAGCCTATGCAATTATTATAAAACATCCTTGAGTTTTCTCAAAGCATAATTTCTACTGTATTTTATGCAAAATACTTTTTTGCCGAACAGTTTGTAAGGAAAAAGAAAAACGGACTGTTTAAGAGTAAGTTTTCGATAAAAATGGAGATACGAGATAGTGATGCGTTGATACCAAGCATTGGTATAAAAAACTGATAAAATATTTGTAGAATTCTGACAATACATGATAAAAACGTAATGGCTCATTTTTCTTCAACTATATCAGAACATTACCATATTTCTCACTATCACGCCAATTTTGAAATACAGTTTTAATACGAAGAATCTTATAACTAGCTATGTTATAGGAGAAAATGATTTCGGATTATTCTGTAACATTTGTAAACGTAACAGTCGCAAATGCCAAATTCCTTACATCCTGAAGGACCTGATTAGTTTAAAGTAGGAGCAGCAGCGATAGTAGCAAGAAAAGGTCACGTGATTGTGATATTCGCAATCGAAACACACTAGAACAGACGTCTTCAGTCTCAACTGCGGTTCTCAATAAACCTTAATCGCAGTACTCTCGAACCTTAACCGCGGTTCGTGAAGTCTTAACCGAAGTTGTCGTAACTCAGGTAGCAGTTGAGAACAGCGAAGTTGGGCGAAGAGGAGCAAAACCACAATTTGGATGAGGAATCTATCAGAGGTTGGTAATCCGTTTCATTGATTTCCTTTGGTCAGTTCTAATTGGATGCTGGAGCAGTACATGAACAATGGTCACAGCCCGTCCCTAATCCGTCAAGAGAATATTTCTCACTGGCAGATGATACCAAAGATTTTCAGAATTTGACGTTCCAATATTTTAAGGCTAAAAGTATTTTTGACCTAATAAAGGAATATTTAAATACGGGTTTAATTTTCCAAATGAAATTACAATTTGAATTTGGTCGTTTCCGACTCTCCTGTAACACCAACCCCATCTATAATACATATTTTATTTGGTAATATGACAGAACGATCAAGTTAAGAAGAAAATATGACCATCCTACTATTCGATACAGGTCCGTGTCGATTAACAAAATTTATTTTTTAAACTGTTTCATATATTTACCAAGGAATGTTAGTATTAAGCAATAAGCTTACATTTGCAAGCAAAGCAACCCTGAGCAGAGTAATACTACTTGCTTCACTCTGTACATGTATCACCCTTCCAACATTCACGACCTACACATACCGATTACGAGTTTTACAAAATTGCTAGGCAGTACTACGCAATCCACAATATTTACAGGCATAATTACATAGCGAAGTCATAAACTCTTGGGCAAGTGATCTAGGCACGCTGCATAATACCATGAGCTAAGCATTCTAGTGAGCATACGTCATCATCCACTACAGCGAACATTGTTGCCAGAGCGCTGAATGGTCACGAAATGACGAAGGGCGTAGAAATTCTCAACATGTTAACATAAATGTGAATAAATAACGACAAAGGCATATCTTGCTTCCAAGCGGAATAAAAAGAGACGTTTGGTATTCTGCCCAACGCCGCATATAACTTTTTAAAACCGGCGCTGGGGCCGACACTCGCTCGTGACATTACAGCAATCGTAATGTTTCAAGGATTCCTCTCTCCGTTACGAGCGCTCCGCCTTGCGGCCGATTGCGAGTGCCAAATAGCGCCATCACTTGCGAGCAGATTTCCCGATCGCAATTATGGGAAGTAACGACTCTCTTCTGCTGATGAAAAAATTGCGAAAATTCATTTTTTTCTCTAATATTTTGTCACCTCAGAAGGGATATGCAAGTGACTTCGCAATTCTTTATTACCAGATTCTGAATACAAATTATATAAGCCTTCGCAAGCTATCAGAATCCACATAAATGAGATAGGATTGCCAAATGAAGAACATGTCGGACGTTTTAGTGAAGATCGTCGTCAATTTCACAATAGTATCTCCTCGATTGACCTTAATAAAACAGACTGAGTAGTACGATTTTAATTTATTTCTCTTTCGACGTTTAGACCATAATTAGGTTTTTTTTCAAAAATCTATTGTCGATATTTGTTGAACCCACATCATAAACAAATAGCATTTCGAAAAAAAATGTCATTGGTATAAAAACCAAGTCAAACGATACTTGCGACTTGACCAGGGTTTTGTCACACGCAAGCGGACGTCTTATATATATTTGAAAAAGAAAACAAAGAACTTCAATTGTTTTATCGTGAATCAGTAAGCCGACTCTCTTCCAGAAAACAATTCTAGGGGTTTATGAATCGAAAAGGTTGGATTTGCCGGATCTGATTCGAAATGGAAAATAAAATGCTTGTAAAATACACCATGTAACTGCGTTCCTACGCAAACAGGAAGAAAAAGAAAGTCTCGACGAGTTTCAGCAAAAACTATGAATTATTATATTTCACTTCCTCCTCAAAATCTATTTAAATGTTATAATCATATTTTTCAAATCTTTGTAATTCACCGATATAAAATAAGTTCTAATAACTAAGGCAAACAGCGAGTACAAACTGTCACAGATTTATCATAAGAAAAAACAACAACAAACATTTCCTGATGAATTTCCAAGTAGGTAATACGTTACAAATTGATATTGCAGACTCTTTGTGGAAACCTCAAGAGTCTTACAAAATACCACTCGTAAGCTACCATGTTACCCCGTAATACGTCCATATCATCCATCAATCCCGACATTTATGAAACTTCAAAAGATTTTTTGCCCACCCTAGACAACTGCGCCAACAGCTTACGTTTCAGGCGAAAAATCCATAAAAAAATCCCCGTCCGTATTTACACAAAGGCGAAACGGGGCCGAACGAAAGCAAACTGCACGCCGGCAGAGCCCGGCGCCAAAAGAGTCGAGCAACAGGGGCGCGCCGTTGAAGTGGATGGAGGCTTCCGAATGTTGTCACCGGGGACCTCCGCGCCCGACTCCCCCCCTTCCCTCTTCCGATGGGCTGCAGGTAGCGGGGTCGGGGCGCGCGCTTTGATGTTCCAGCGGAAGGTCGCTCGCTCATCACTCTCTGCGCCTTTGTCCCACACGGCGCGCGCTCGCGGCCTACCTGGTCGGGCGTGGGCGCGCGAGCGGCGGCGGCGGCGCCCCGCGCGATGCGTCGCACTGCCGCCCCCGCCGCGCCGGCTAGGGGCTCGGCCGCCGCCGCCGCCGCCGCCGAGCCCAACAAAGACGCCAGGTGACGCGGAGTGAAAGCCGAGGCGGCGCGAGGTTCCGCGGAGCGCGGCTCGCCACCCACGCGCCGCCACAGCTCAAAGGGCAGCAGCTGGCTACCACGCGAGGCTACGGCTACCTTCCAGCCAGACAATTCCCGGTATGCACTGACGTTCCACGAACAGATTACTAGTCACATCGACGAAAACATCGCGCCTGTCATATTATGCTACCTGTTCGATGAAAACAAGTGTTTCCGCTGTCAAATCACCTACATTGCAAACGAACGAAACTGTATTTCTACTATATTATTACTAAAATATTATTAGCATAAGTATAATTTTCATTCTTCTTCGCCTTCTTTCGTCTTCATTCGTTTCATTCGTCTTCGCAAAACTCAAATTTTCCATTGTAGGACAATGATCACTTCAGCAACTACACACTAACCGTTCGCGTTTTCTCGTAAACTGCCATTCCGACTCGAACATATTCTTCCGGCATTCCTTGGACCGCCCACTCGCCTGCCGGGCCGCCATTGCTTCGTGCGCACACCGTCGCAGCCTCACCCACCGCCGCGCCGCCGACGTAGCCGTTGAGGCAGGCAGGAGCGCGGCGGCCATCGCAGGGAGACTGCACGGCTCCTGTCTTCGACCGTCTGCGATTTCGGAAATGTGGAGTTTCTCAATCGAAAGGTGTCGTATGCGAATACATTTTTGTATCGCCAGTAATCGCCGAAAAAAGGTTTCCTCTCGAAGCAGTACTCCACTTAAGAAAGAGAGAAGATAGAAACCATATTTAATTAGTTAGGTTTGTACATATCAATCTGACATTTTAATCGCGAAATTTTGGATTTAATGTATGATACGGACATTGCAGACATATGTCTTCTAATAGACCAAGCACACTTCAATGCCGCGGATTTGGACAGTTATACGCGTCGTGGTAGACGAATGAACAGACATTCTCCTTAATGTGTTTTTCCTTCCGACTATAATACGTCGCAATAAAAACTCTTCGAATGAAATATTTTGGGAGTGCAATGGTGCGACGTTTGGTGAGCTCTCTAAAAGGCGTGTTCTGATGCGTACAACTGTTTTTAGAGATCCATAAAGGCGCATGTAGTACATCTTCGAAATATACATTTTAATGCGCATTAATACTTGACTTAAAACAAAAAAGCGTCCTTTCACCAACCAATCAGCATTATTACTTAACTATTACATTAATTCACTGACTATTCTTACCACTGCGTTAAACAGAAAATGAAATAGAAAACGAAATTGTTGCCGTCGCAGCTAAAAGTTTAAATGATACTAGTTTGACCGAACATCTTAAAAAGAATCAATGTGTTTGCACATGATTTCACAGTCCATATCAAATAATCATTAATAACTATACTATTTGAAGCATTTTATAATTTTTACATATTGTTTCTTCAGTATTAACAATAGTGTATAGCAAAATGCTTGAAATTTCACAAGAATTAAAATATTCCATTGCTTGAAATGCTCTTGAACACCTAGCCAATTTGGCAACCTATGCTCTTGAGGACACGATACTTCCGGCTCCTTCCCAGAACTTCGTGCAGATGGACGAAATCATTGAGTGTATGTTCTTGCTGATTTGGAGTATTTATTCGTTTCACGTTCCAAGTCGCCTCGCTCTTACACGCCTTTCGGCCCTTCGCTCCGTCAAACGTAGGCATCAGCGTTCCATATTTATGACGCGCATATTGTCATCAAGCCCCGCATACGGATGCGCTGCCAGTCGTTTGGACTCGGTTGTTTTGCATTTCAACACTCAGCGATTTCATCTGTTTTCCTGATACTCGACAGAATCATCGTGCTACGCATATTCATTGGATACACGCACAACAGTCGTTTTATCGAAGCTGAAATGGAAGTCGAGATGAGACTATAAAGGCAGAAAATGAAATGGTAGGTGGTTAAAATTCGTTCATTCGTCGATGAATTCTGTATTGAAATGCGAACTGTTCATTATTGGAACAATCATTACTTTTCAAAATAATTGCTAAAGCAAATGAAAAAAATACAACTCCTGCAAAAATTCCCAATTATATTTCCTTAAAAACCGATTAACATCAGGGAAAATGCGTATGAAAGTTCGTAAAAAAGACGCACTATGAAAATTGCTATCATTAAACATAGTAATACCAGTATACTCTCCTTACACAAATTCTACAATAAATTGTTTACTGGTAGATTGCATGCATTTTGTCTTTTCGGATCTTATATTTATACAAATATTTGTATTTTGTACCTAAGGCTCCTAAGTACAATTACTTCTAAGTTAAGAAAAAAATATCGCCCTTGAATTTCAATTACATCTGACAACGAAAATTCTCATTATCATTGCCTTTAGCACAGCGAGTAACGGAAAGCTTCGAATGCGATATCTACGAGTACAATCACACGAACATTAATATTTCATAAAACATAAAAAGAAACTTCTGAATCTTCATTCATGTTGATCAGTAATTTCATCCATCACATTTCATTAAAGTTTGTATCAGTTAAAAACTGAATTATTTATTCGTCTCAAAAAAATCCGTAACAACATTCCGTAAAATATAATGAATCTGTTGAAAGGAAAGGAGTGTCCGACAGAATTTTCCCTGCAAATAATTCTAAAACTTATGACCTCAAAAAAACATTATGTATTGTTGAAAACAGGAGCACTAACACGAAAGGTAATTCAGGCTTCCTTTTTTTTCGTTCGCCGCAAACCAGTTCAATGCAGATGTTCGAAACTTTAAAACTCTCGCATCAAGCCCCCATGTGCGCCTGAGAGTTCCTCGCCTTCCACAAAGGAAGTGAATATTTATCACGGCGATGAAGAATGAAGGAAAGGAAGAGCTGCAAGAAAGGGGCCATTACCAGGAAATCCTATTAAATTGCTCGAGAATGAGCATACTAACTTTCAGCCAACTTACGTCCCCATTCACACCGCAGGAACAAATGGAGAAAATCATATAACTTTGACAAAGATGAAGTGGCCACTTTATTGCGTGACAAAGTTCAACACATTATAAATCTATTCGACCTAGAAAACCTTAAATTCTTGAAGGCAGATCAATGGCCGCATGGTATCACATGTCGAAACGTTTCCAGAATCTAAGGTCCCATTTAACGCATGTCTGTTCGGTCGGAAGCGATCGGGCCGGGGAAATATAGGGATCGCTGCAAATAATCGAAAACATTTGTTTAACGTGAGAGTGGTTGCAGTGAAAAATACTGAACGTGCATATTTATTCCCTTTTACAAAAAATTTACTCCGCAGCTCTGAACAGCCTTCAGAATCTATAATCAACTGACCTCAGGTTAATAAGTTTTTCGATCAACTACTATTGATTCAGTTGAATCGTTTTGTAGTACGATGTGTCAAAATTAATACAATACGGCGTCTCATTTTATAAAGTCTTCACTTCACAAAGTATACAGGCTTACACAGCATTTGAGGTCATGTCAAAGAAGATTAGATCCAGTGCCTACGAGTGCCCGTAGGGACTGGAATTTTTTCCCCATTGTCTTTCAGTGTATAGGTATATATTTACGTCGGTTTTTTCGATATATTGCAACATAACGAGACAATCTATGGACTTTTTATTACAAGATATTCTATAAAATTAATTTTATTCGTGAGAAAACTAAAATGAAATTGGAATTCATTAGTTCATTACACAATGAGTCTCTTGGCCAACATAGGTTTTTAATCTGGAGTCTTAGAGTTTGGCTATTTTGCGGATTTGTTTTCTTTGAAACGTCAGATATACTACTCTACTGCTCATGTAAATTGTTTCTATTTCACTTTTTGCCTCAACGTAAAAAAAGTTGATCAATCGAAATGCCAATATACTATCCTATATAATACAGTTACCACATACCGGTTTTGAGCGTATTTGAATATAAACATTTGACATTCTCGGTGCCCTAAGAAATACCACCTGTAGAGCCCACCTCGAGATAGTATTGGCAATTAGTATGCCAAGAAAATCTGTCTGGAGAGGATCTCTTATGAATGAGACATTACGAAGCTAATGGACGTCTGGACGATGCTCTTCGATGTCAAAGCAAACCTTTTCTGTTCTTAATAATAGAATTCCTTCTGATGATCTAACAGTAAATCGTTTTAGATTCAACATGTACGAGTAGATGCGTTCGCCGTTCCTGATATCAAGAGCCGGTTGTAAGACGTACGAATATATTCCCAATGCTATGTGCTGATGCGCAAGAACATTTTAACTATCAAATAAAAATACGACATATCGTAGAAGTACTTCAATAGAAACTTCAAAATACTGAAATTTACCTTTAGTCATGATGCTTAATGACAACTGAAAATGATGCCATTTCAGTGTTCTTACTGCGTTGTTCCAGTCTGAAGCTCGGACCCAAAACCGTGTTCGTTTAAGTACTCAAAAAGGTTTCCCATTTGCCGCATTTCCTCGCCACAATCCCCCACAAACTGGACACAATCCGATCTGCCCTCCGGTTACATCTCTTTTCGTCCGCTTCTCTTCAACCACTAATCCGACGCAAACGCCCTCATAAGTATAATCCCGAGCGCGTGTTGCGGCTTTTATCCTGCAAGACTCGCCTCCCAGCTTTTCATCTCTGTGTAATCCCTCGTTTGTTCACTGGCGCATGGGACAAGAATATTTCCCTGAGGGAAGATAGGCCATTCCTTTCATACGAGGCTGTTACGGCACGTCTCTCCGGCTCCACTGACATTTTATATCAATGAAAATTGAGACAAAGGAATTGTATTTAAATTCCGATTCTACGATAAGCAACCTCTGCAACATGTCTTTAATTGGAATACAGTGAAAGGGGATACAAAGAAATAAAAGAATGCTTGACTATGTTGTTTCGATCACATTTATTTTGTAAATAAAACATAGGTTTGTATTAACAACAGAAAACTGCATTTATTCTCAAAATAGGAAGGAATCCTTATTTTTTTAAGCATGTAAACAGGAGTCTCCTAATTCACGAACCAATCTTTTTCGTCTACTTCAAGGCAGTGCACGTTGCAAGTGCGAAGTGAAGAGATCAAAAGCACTGTAGAATGATGTAGTTCACCAGAATTACCTGCGAGAACTTAGAACTGCAACCTGCATGCGCTCTTTCCCCATTTTTCTTGACTACTAAGAGGTAGTATGTAAAGGAGACCCTCTCGAGAAATTACATTAACTTTTTGTTTTCGCTTTGTTGCAGCTTCAGAAAGCTCCTAACTTAACATGCGAAACTAGCGCACTAGAGGTAGCAACTGCTCTCGCCTCCGGACGTCCTCTCGGGGCCGTCGCAAAGCGGCTGAAAATCTCTTCTCCTGAGTGGATATTTTAATGCATGGGCCTCGACGGCGAGTCGCCACGAAAGCTCTCTCTCTCTCTCCTGCTGCTTCTCCGCGAAAGAACTCTCCCGGCGGCGGCCGCCTAATGCCACTCTGCCGTCGGCGGGGCGGGGGGAGGGCGGGGTGGAGGGAGGACGGTGGACTCTCCAAAAAGAAAGAAACGCGGGGTCGCGCTAACTCGAGTCCCCGGCGCGCCACCGGCCGCGCTTTACGCCAGGGCTCACCTGCCCGGGCCCAGCCGCGCCCTTGCTATCTGCCCTTCCCGCCTCCGCTGCACGCTTCACTCTCTCTCTCTCTCTCTCTCTCTCTCACTCACTCACTCATGTCCCCCGTCCAAAACACGAGCCCTATGGGACGCATACGTGCTCGGGATGCGTACCCGACGATGTTTTCGTGCATGTCAACTGCTACGGTCATTAATCCCGTTTGTGCGGTGAATGTTTTATCCCGGGAGGTGGCGACGATTCTTTCTCCAATGAATGATGAGATTCGGCACCGACATACACGTCGACTTGCGAGGGGGATATCCCGCTCTAAGAATCTCCCCACAGCAGCACACCGCCCTAATCGGGACAAGCTCCCAGTTTTGTCTCCTGACATGTGGTGTGGTGCAGGCATATATTTTTAAGTGTAAGGGAAGGATAGGGCAAACAATTGAAAGGAAAGTTCGCGCGTGGTTCGTGGCCCATTTGTTAGGGTACTGTTCCGACATTTGCCTGGTTCTGATTGGAGAAACCAGGGAAAACTACCGATCAGAGCAGCCGCCCGCTAGAATTCTCCTCCAGAGCGGCTGAAGTCGATCTAGCTAAACAGCTAGAGTCGAAAATCTGTCATCGTGAGGACTCGAACCCTAGGACCTCCCGGTCCGAATCACTGTAGAGACTGTAGCATTGCTGGCTCATAACTGTACCCAGTCCATACGTTGCTGAGCTTAACCCACCCAGAAAACTCCTAGATTTACTCGGCCAGGTTTACAGTTTCTCTTGCTGAACGGAACAACTTTCACCTTCTTAGGTTTAAAAGAATTAATATGTTCGTGTTTACGCGCATAACTGATCAGGATACGTCCCACCGCGAACAGGTACCACGAAGAAAGTAACGCGCCGATAGTTTCTGATAGTTTTCTTCGTGCCACCGCGGAGTTTTTCTCCTTCGTGTTTACCGCGGAGTTGCACCCACAGACGCTCGAGTAAAACTGTCACGAACTCAAGCGTTCCAGAGCAATACAAGAGCCGGTGAGTCATCTAGCTCACCTACAATACAAGGATTAGGGGGTATTCGAATGCGAATGAGGAATTCCCGCACGTTATCTAAACCAAATACGGCATTCACAGTAGAGGAATAGTATATCGGATATGAGATAAAGGTAATAGTTTCTGCAAATATCAAACATTCAGTAAGTGAAATTAATGATGTATTATGTAGAAACCCGCATTTAAAATAATGCCCCAAATTCTCATCGCCGTTACATTTGGAGTGTACTCTAATACCTGGATTGGCTCGTGTAAACCGGTCTCATGGCATGTCATGATGGCCCAGTATACTAACCGACTGCATTGTTGGAAGATGCGTAATGCCATATACTCATCCATCTTGTATCATGGTCTACGCCCACCTCATTTTTAACCGCCTCGCAGTCTTCACCTCTCGCCCGTGCTTCGTTGCACCCAATTACTTCTCAACCAACCCTCACGGCGTCCAGCTCCGCGTACACGTAGCTCCATCCCATCCCAGCCCTATAGGCTCCAGGCCCGTTAAGGTAGAAACCATTCGAAGGGACGAGCCCTTCGCATTACGCCTGGCTCCAGGGCCACAAAGAAGCGGCCGGCCGGGCTATTGCTCCTCCGCGCCGCCCCGCGCGTGCTTTTATGCCGCACCCCGCCCAATTCGGTTAAAGGTAGCGAGGTCATCCGGGTCAAGCGGCGAGCGGCGCCGCGGTGAGGCGCGGCGCGGCGCGGAGCGGCACGGCACGGCGCAGCGCGGCCGGCGCGAATGTGGGGCAGGCGGCGGTGGCCGAGGCGGCTGCAGGAGCGGCGGGGGAGGGGGCGGCGGCGGCGGGGGAGCAGGGTAGGAGCCGGCCACGGCAGCCGAGGGGGGAGGGGGCGTAGAGGTGGGCGCCCGGAGGGGGCATGTCTCGGCGGCTCAGAGCAGTGCACACTGGTCCGAACCAGATAGAAAGGCGCGCACACACACACAAAAATGTATTTTTAAACATTTATATCCTCGTAAGACACAATTCCAGAGACATACTTGTAAGTAACAATCCAGAGA
The DNA here is from genome assembly GCA_011170035.1 of Teleogryllus occipitalis. Classification (NCBI taxonomy): domain Eukaryota; kingdom Metazoa; phylum Arthropoda; class Insecta; order Orthoptera; family Gryllidae; genus Teleogryllus; species Teleogryllus occipitalis. The sequence continues at coordinate 37,671 of BLKR01015559.1, forward strand.
CATACTCGTAAGTAAGAATTCCAGAGACTCCAAAAAATTAGAAACAAGAACAATAAATTGTTTTTTTTACGTTCAAGGAGTTAAATGTTTCTGCCGAATTAAACTCGTATCACGGAGAAATTAGTGGAGCTACAGAATTGTACTAGTTTTCTAATTTCTTTGGTCAAGGTTAGGTTAGGCCCTCCCTCTTCCCAGCTGCCACCTATCGCCACCCAAATTTCGTTTTTTTCTTCAATTTTTCGGACTCCTAATGATAGAACTGAAGCATGACTTTAAGAATATTATAGAAGAGTAAAATCTTGTCCAATTTGGAAATTTCCGTTCAAAAATTTGGAGCGATTTGAGCGAAATTGGCGTTTGAGCGTTTCTAAAAATGCAGAATTCTGAGATCATTTCCACAGAAAACTTTAGATTTTTCGAGAAACTTTGTAAGATATCATTTACTCATCAATGCAGAGCAAATTGCCGGTAACATAAATATTAACGACGTGAGAGAAATGTAAAAAAAATTACATATGTTTAATTTTTGGAAAAATAGAAGAACCCTGCACAATGGTGTTTATGTCATCTATTACAGTACGTTTAACACTAACTCCATCAAAAGTTTAAAGAAATAAGTTTGGATCCGTTTTTGGAAAATTCTTGTTCTTGATATTTTTTTAATATTGCACATGTTTCACTTAATACTGCGTGAAAACTACTAAAATTTTCAAAAATATGGGTTTAACCTTAATGAAAGAACCAATTATGGAGAACAACTTTTATTGAAAGAAAAATCTCTATCTTCAATTTTGTAGTTGTAGAAAGACGCCAAATGTATTTCAAACTTTCACAATTACAGAAAGTTCAGAGTTTAATGCGAAAAACTGACATATGCCATCTTTTAAGTGTATTTTACTCTTTGAAAGGCGAGCGGTTTCAAGGACCCACAATTTCTGAAATCGGACTATAAAACGTGTTAGGAGTAATTTACAACATATTAGAACAGGATTTATTCACTTTTTTTCTGTATCAGGACCCCACAATACGAGTTTTTCTGTCGAAAAATCGCCGTTTTTGCCGCAGCACTACATAACTTTCTCTACGAACGTATACGAGAAGGTAAAATTGACGGATTGTTTACACCTTTTTGATTAATTAAATTTTTGAATTCCTATTAACATTCTGTAAATTAACAATTTATGTAAAAACGTAAAAAAAGACACCAAAAACCTTCTGGAAACGAATAGTTTAAAATTAACAATTATACATACTGCCATTCAGATTAACCGACCTGAGCACCCTCTTCGTAAATGGCGGCCATTTACAGGAAAAACGGAGGGAAAAAAAGGCACCATTTTCCGGTGATTTAAGTTTGGCCTTACTGGAATTTAAAAAGTGTTTAAAACGCAATCGTTAGAATTCAAAATTGATTTACATAAAAACAGTTTGTAGTCAATATACTGCAGCAGTCATTTAAAAACATCGATGCGTTGTGCGCGTTTGGATCGTTTTCAGCCCACTGTTCGGCGCGGGGAGAAGCGGGGCGCCGCTGCCGCCCACCAGCGCCGCGCCGGGGCGCCACACGCAGCCCACCTCCGCGCCCGCGCCGCCCTGCCCCGCCCCGCCCCGCACCGCCCCGCGCCGCCCCGCCCCGCCCCGCCCCGCGCCGCCCCGCGCCGCCCCGCCGGCCAGCCGCCCGGAAAGGGCTGAACGCCGCGACCAGACCCCAATGCAGCAGCTCTCCTCCGCCAGCGATGTTGCGAGAGGCACCGGGCTAATCATGAGCAGTAGCATCAAGGAAGACTAGATAGACACGGTTCTCGAAAAGAAATTGTAATTAGCCTGACTTTTTTTGAATATTTTTAAAACAATATTGAAGGTAAGGCGTTCCCAAATAATTTTCTAGACAGACAATTGCATAAAGTTCTCGAAAAGAACACAGTTCTCGAAAAGAAATTGTAATTAGCCTGACTTTTTTTTGAATACTTTTAAAACAATCTTGAAGGTAAGGCGTTCCCAAATAATTTTCTAGACAGACAATGGCATAAAGTTCTCGAAAAGAACACAGTTCTCGAAAAGAAATTGTAATTAGCCTGACTCTTTTCGAATATTTTTAAAACAATCTTGAAGGTAAGGAGACCCCAAATAATTTTCTAGACAGACAATTACATAAAGTTCCTTTATTTTACGGGTCTCATCATGATTTGTAACAGTTTCAACAACAACCAATCCCCGAATCTGTTGCAAATCATGACGAGACCCGTAAAATAAAGGAACTTTATGCAATTGTCTGTCTAGAAAATTATTTGGGGACTCCTTACCTTCAAGATTGTTTTATAGACAGACACTGCTTCCTTACTGAAGGGAAATGTAAGGAACAAGAAGATCGTATATCTACATAACTATGAGTACTTATTTAATTCCGGGAAAGGATACAGTTGAGGGAGAAACATAGAATTTCCAAGGTTCTAGTAAAATGTCTCTTTCGATTCCTAATTAAAGATCTCAGGAAAAATACGAAATATTTGTGTTAAGTTACATCTCTGCGGAGCGTTATCAAGGATACTAATGCCACCACCTATTAATACAATAATAATGCAATGTTTCACGACAAATTCTAAGCAGATGCCGGCGCAGCGCATTAAATAACGGGCTAACAACCTTTCGCAATCATATTTCCCAAATCTGTTCCAACTTCCATTCTTAGGGTCTGGTATTAGATTAGTTCTTTACCATACGGCCCGTTACCCAATACGCGTGTATTCGCAGTACTGTATTTCCCAAATTGGCTGAAGCGGAATGTAACATATTTTAGTTTTACGTGCTTCCCAACAGATGATGAACAGAATTTGTTGCTACGTATCACTAGTACTACACAACTCAGGTAACGAGGAAAATTGTGAGTGAACAATAGCATCTACAAGGCTGTGAAATGCATTCGATTCGTTATCAACTCAAATTCTCGAGAAAAAAATGAAAGTTTTAATTTTGTATGAAGCAATATCATGAAACTCTTTAGAACTAATCTTTCATTGCCGCTTGGTAATGCTGTGAATCTTTGCTCTTTATTCAATGTGACCGAGATCAAGAGATGTATAATTCAGTGGCTGAAACAGTGTTATCTTTCTGGGTTATGTTTTCTATATGTGGCTAATCTAGAAAAAATCTGTTTTCTAACTGTGAAAGAGCAAAGCATTTACGAGAAGAATATTGAATTTTATTGTCTTGATGATGTATCAATGATTCCAGCTGCAGCAGTTAACAGTGTAGGCCATTCATTTATAGTCATTATGAAAAGTAAAAACAAAAATTAAGAGGTGTTCTTGTGGAAAGCAAGATAATATTTTCGGTTCGGATTTAAGACACGTATTAAATGTCAACCGATATCTAGAGCTCACATGTCCACGTTTAAAATACAACTATATTTGGAATTTCTAATTATTTTCATTTCACTCAAAAGCGAACTAATGTTAATGAAGGAACATTTTCTAAGTGAATACATTCACTAAGAAATGGAACACTTGAATCTAATAAACAAGGCGAACTATTATTCATCCTGCCAACATGTGAGCAAAGCACCGATCTGGTTCTGTTTGCTGTAACGATGGTGCCTGGCTGAAAGCCGTCTTATAAACAAACTAGTTTAAGCTTCATATGCACCGCGCGCTGCCCGGGCATTTATCTCAATCGCCTATTAAACTCCATCTGAATGTTGAGGGATCAATACCCAACTGGCATGCTTCTTTTCATCCCTTCTTCTAGGTACTTAGGTTCCGTAAAGCTATGTCTTAACTCACAGAGTTAAAATCTCTTAAGTTGGAGTCTAAATACTGGTATAAATGGTTCGCTTTTACATTTCAGGAAAGAATGTTTCCAGTGGAAATGCCTGTCCCATGTATATGATCATACTTTGCAATATTCAAACAAAATAACTTTTGAAAAATGGTGCCATGTTTGCGAAAATTTCGTTGAAGCTTTATGTAAAATAACTCCAAAAATAAAATTACATTTCAAATTCAAGGAGTCGCGACATCAGACACATAGATCGGGGAATATCAAAGGTGAAAATTCTGTGTACGATTTTGGCTAACGTTGTTCACAAACGGACGGACGCTTTGCCGAAAACTACTTTTCAAATTCTCGAAAATTCTCTCTTTCTACGGTATCAAGGACACAAAACATGGATTCCGACTTCAAAATGTATTAGAGAAAGTAATTTATAACGTGTAGAAGCAAAAAAATTTACACTTTTTCGGTAACAGAGATCCACAGAAAGAATTTTTCTGCCGAAAAATCGCCACTTTTCGCGGACGCATTACACTACATTCTCCAACCTATAGAGTAGTATACAAACAAGTAAAACAAATGAGTCTCTTGGGTGAAAAGCTCACCACTTCAACCGTTGGGGTAGATATATTCGCTCTCCCTGGAAGCGTAGAAGCCATCACTACGCTTGGGTGATTTGAGTAACGTTATACTTCAGCTTTTAAAAAACGTTTGTATTGCATAATGCAACCAATATACTTTTAAGTAATTCAATGCTGTAACTACTGAATTGCTATTTGGGGATCCACTTCCAAAAATTACTGCCATAGCCATTACTGTTTCCACGCCTGACTGAAGTGTTACGTCAATTACGAGCCGCCTTCTTGTGCCATAGCGTTTCCGAGATGTCGGTAAACAGTACAAATCTCATATAATGTAATCTCACATGGCAATGGAAAATGAAGGCTGCACAAAACTTCGAGTCACTCCTCTCCAGTGCCCATGGATTATATACACAGGATTATATACCAGGATTATATACACAGTGTCCAGGGAGGAAACAATGAAACTTCGAAAATAAACCCTTAAGTCAATTTTAAGCACATTTTGTCTAACAAACTCCTTCAAGATTTCGAATGGCTGAGACGCAATAAGCACTCAAAAGTTGGTTTGAAAAAATATATTTCTATGAAAAAATGTACATTTCAGACACATATAAATAATCCAGAAACTTTTAAATTGATTATTATTTACAAAAGAAATGAATATATTTGTTCACAAAGAAAAATTGACACAAATAAACAAAAATCACTCGATTTACACAATTCAATTGCTTTTTTATTTCTGCGTTAATTTTTCTTTGTGAACAAATATGTTCATTTCTTTTGTAAAAAATAATCAATTTACATGTTTCTGGAGTGTTCATGTGTGTCTGAAATATACATTTTTCCAAAGAAAATATTTTTTCAAACCTACTTTTCAGAGCTTATTGCGTCTCAGCCATTCGAAATCTCGAAGGAGTTTATTAGACAAAATTGACTTAAGGGCTTATTTTCAAAGTTTCGTTGTTTCCTCCCTGATCATGTGTATATAATATAATTAACGTGTCATAATTAGAAAAATTCAAGCACTTTTTTTTCTTCTGATGTTATTTGCGACTATCTCCATGACTGAGATAATAAAAAAGTAAGAGTTCGAAGCATTTAATATGTACAGAAAATCGTAATTCAATTGGTGTCTTTTTATATTACGCTCTTGGTACACACATTTAATAACCTTGTTGAATGAAGGAGCGCGTGTTACAAGCGCAATCGGTCCGAATTTTGCTTCTGCAGAGGTTTTCCGCCTCGATATGATTGCTCATGTGGGTTGGATCTACGTACAAGTATCAATCCGTTTTGCTAAATAAAAGTTGGTAATGATTCAACTCTAAGAAATGCATTGAACTAAAACGTTCAAAGAAAGATGCGAACATCTAGATGGCCTTTTGTTTCCCGAAAATGTCAAGGGAAAGCAAAATTTCGGCTCTAGATTCGAGGTGGAAGTATGGTGCTACTCAAAGCTACTCAAAGTACTCACAAGCTACTCAAAGTACAGGCTCTTATCGCGAGTTACCCACTCTTCGACATCGTTAACAAGATTTACACAACATCCAGGGCTTTAAGAACCTTTAAAAGGTAAATATCTTACGTTAGAGTGGTCTTGTAGTCTTCTCCTTTCAACATTTTCATGAAAGCGCATTCAATGTGCAGGTAATGGAATCCTTAAAATATGTATAAAAAATTCAAGGCCTTAATCGAAGTCTTCAAAAAGGAAGAAGCAGGCGGGAAATTTTGTAAAGAAACCAGTAGAAAAGGGAGAAGGAAAGAATATTAGTCACCTGTGTATTCGAGTCTTTGAACTGAATACAATATACATTTGAGAAAAGGATATAAAGTCTGCAGAAAGTTCCCTTTTTGAAATGTGAATTATAAAGTTTGTGTAATAAATAAAATATCATAGAAAATTAATATTTAGTAACTTTACAAAGACATTGCTTTCGCACTATTTTTTTTAAAAAGAGTGTGAATAAAATTATTGAAATAACAATAGCAGGGATCAAGGAAATACCCCAGTGAATACCAAGTGGTAGAGTTTTTCTTGTTCTTTCGTATGGTCAGCATTCGTCAAAGAACTTACAAGTTTCACTATTATATTTCACATTGTGGAACTCCCCACATCCAATTCTTCTCCGCATTGGCGACAAGTTGACAATGCGATCTTCAATGATTGTGGGTTGTGAGAAGTCAAACATCGTGCATCATTTGAAGTGACACTTTTCGAGATTTCCTGTGATCTGAGAAGTAGGGATGCAACATCCCCAACAAAAAATCGACTCAAAACCGTCGACGTTTTAGAAACATCCAAGTTTCAATTATGGTTTAGTAGCATCTAATATTACTTTAGCGCGAGAAGGGAGATTTAATTTCGCAGAAGCAGTATGATTTAATTTATAATTAAAATGAAACCAACAAAATAATAATAATAATAATAATAATAATAATAATAATAATAATAATAATAATGGTATTAATAACTTTAATCATAAAATTTATTACAAAAATAATAGACTAAAACGTAAACCGAGTAACTTTTATTCTAGGGTGAAAGGACGTTCAATATAGTTATAAGCAAAAATTATTAGTTTTTTTGTTATTTAACAATGCTTTTTTATTAAAAAATAAAACATCGAGCGCAAAACGTCGTCATCAATAAATCGATGTTAAATACTCAATATTTTCATAGAATCATCAATGTTTTAAAAACATGAACATTGATGACGCATCCCTACTATGGAGTACGAACTACGCACGACGTTGGCAAGATGGGAAAAGAGGATGCTCTCAGAAGTCGAGTAAAAAGTTGAGGAGGGGAGATCAAGATACTACTAAATGAGTCATAGAAGACCTTGATCGATTAAGCTCCAACACACAGATCTGGAACTATAGGTGAAACATTACATGGAAACAGAGACGCATGCATTAGCTACAAGACAGGTCGTTCGTTTTCCAGAAATGGAGGCGCCATATTCTGCAAGATTAAATGAGTAGACAACGTACTACTCGATTACGCTTTTTAGAAGGTATTTGTTAGATTTCTTCTCAGAAATAACTTCAAGAAGGCTTCCATTTTACTTTTAAGGGATGCAAGGATATCAGAACTTATCTTCTCAGATGAACACGCTCCCATGAATGAATTGTAATACTTACGTAACTTTCAGGCAGTACATTTCAACCGATATTATCATCTCACCTAAATATAATGTTGTTGTTTTTTACTTGAGTAGTTACTTTCCTCACCAAAGAACCGCAGTCGTAATTTTTTTCCTTGCGGATGGCGGAGCAGGATCTCGACAAACAGCCCCATTCCATTTCATGATTTTTCGTATCGGCAGTATACATTCAATAAGTCTGCAATGACGTTTCTTTCCGGCGATATATACTTATTTTGAACATTTGAAAGAACTTGGACATTCTCTCAGAAATACAGCAATTATATCATAAAATAAAGGTAATAAAACAAGCTTATTTTCTTGCTTTCTCTATCATGAAAATCCCATTTCCAATTATATGCGTATGAGAGACGATATATATCTTACTGAATTGTTAACGTAAAGATACTTCGAAGGCAAACTCAAAAATTACTTTTACACTTACGTGTTTGAAATACTATTAGCAACATAAATCGAAAATGCAAAATGAACAAAAATTGGAAAAAAATGTGGGACACACAAAACCATGTTACACATGCACATGTTGCAAACAAATAGGATTTCTTTGCATATAAGTTATTTCAGTAAATTAATTGCAGGCAAGAGTTTCTGCCTATTATTCACAGAGGTGACAGTTATTACTTGTAATTATCACCTCTGTGAATTCTCCAACCTTACGCAACAACTGATGACTAGAACGTAAAAGAAATGGGAAAATTGCATGTTTTCTTTTTTACAAGACGACCGAAGAGAGGCATATTGCTAGTTTTCACTTCATTTCACGCTTTTTATCTTACTATTATCTTATTATCAGGATCCTCTCCAGAGAAATTTACAAACCACAATTCCTCGCTTCGAAACCGCATGCGGGTAGAGTACTTTCACGAACTTATTACACTAAAATAATCGTAATTTTATTGGCCATTGTGAAGCATGATAAGTTGTTACATGCGATTTTCCACTCAGCACTAGTTATGTAATGGGGATTTCAACCTAGACCGCTGAGCGTTCGATCCCAATGTAGAAGGAAAACCCACACGAAGAAACGATCGGGTTTCTTTCCTCGGTCCGGTGACAGCGTGAACTACGTGGAATGAACCGCCAGTGAAAAAAGAATTGAGAATAATTGGAGAACAGTTTGGTAGCCCTATTTCACCCATTAGTTAAAATTGTAGACTTTGCATCAGACTTTGTAAGGCTTCAACTAAATAAAGATTAATATGTTTCTGTGGGATTATAATCCAGCTGAGATGTCTTAGTCCAGCCTTACACGTTCTGGGAACGACAATGCCCTTAGTTTTCCCGGGATGTGTGTAAATCACTATTACTACCACAAGTATGCACGATGCCAGAAGTTCTTTTGTATTACATCTTTATGGATAGAGTCATATTTGATTAGAGCAAAATATGACTAAGTTTAGTGAAATCTTACGTGGTATGGTTCCGTCAACAATGTTTGATGAGCTTGCCACCCCTCCCACAAGAAAATTCTAGTGACTGCATTGGCAGAAGGCCATGAACAGAAGATATTGCAATTACATTTCCAGAAATACGATTTTAACTTAATTATCGATTTCAGCAGAACGCAATATAAATCTCAGGGGTGAAGCAGTGCTTCCGTCACAAATATAAAATGCACGTTTGCGTTGACGTTGATCCAAACAATTGTCAAGACCATGAGCAAATACGTGACATAATAGCGGCGAGTTTATAAGTCTGTCTGGCACTAAACAATAGTACCAACGGATTATTCTCGAGTCTAGAACCATAAAAAAGCCTTTGATCAATTACAGCTGATGAATGGGTCGGTCTCAAACCTCTAATCATGCAATTTAAGTACATTCTTCTATCGTAATTGGCGCAATATGTTCTGGAGCTTCTCACTTACCATTAATTTCTCCTCGTACAAATGAGTATTGTCCAAAACAGACCCCCTAAGGGGAGTATATTAAATGAATTAAATGGTAAAATCGTTTGAAAATTAAATTGCTGTGCTTACTACAAGTTAAAACTATAGACATAAAGAACCAAATAGGATTCGAAGCAAATTGCTCCACGTGACATACCAAGCTTTTTTTTCTGAAGTCTCCCTTTGAGCGGTACTATAAATAACACTTATTGGGGCATTGTCTTAAATATGCATTAATTATAAAGATTAGATTAACGGATTTTGAAGTTATGACTAACGCCAATTATTGACTACAAATCTATTCATCTTTAAAGAACTGCATTGGTGCTTAATTCAAAAATTCCTTAAAGCTGGTGAATAGGGATACCTTCAATGCTTAAAATAATACTTCCATAAAATTTCATAGCGTGTAATACTAAAAATACTTATAAGACAAATCACGGAATATTAAAATTCTTTACAAAAAAAGTTCCCCGATTCGAATGATCTTGATATAGTTCTAAAGGAACATAAGTAAGTTTAAGCAATTTCTACGGCTAGTGCTCTTCAGGAGAAAATAAAATGAAAAAGGAAGAAGTGACAATTTGTCATAAAAAGATTAAGAAAATAGTATAAACCTTTTATTTGATACCGAAAATACTTTGATATCAATCACCATAAATCCAGCAATTACAATAGCATACTTTCAGGATGTAGCAATTTGAATCGCAAATTTGCGGATTTGGGGTAGGGAGGTGAGTAGGTAGTACTCGCAATTGTCACCACAACAATACTTGAAAAAGATCGATTTACATTACGAATTTCCTGACAATCATTACAACAATGAATGACTAGAAGCTTCCAAGAAAGCTATCTAAAAATACGTAAACATCGATCAATGAGGTTGTTTAAGAACTCACATTCTTACAAATCAATACCTCGACCGACCGGACCATGTGACGGTAATGCCTGCGGCCCGAAAGTTCGGCCATATTGCGACCCCTACTGTATTCCGTAAAACCCCACACCAGTTTGCTCCAATCACAGGAGTTCCCATTTTCATTGCACGAAAGGTGTTGACAGCACAACTAAGATTCTATTCTGAGGTGAAAAAAAGTAGCATTTCTTCTGACCGGCAGTTTGTCATTCGCTTGGTTTTTTAATTTAGGCGTTAAATTGGACGCGAAATATAATTGTAAATATTTCTGTCAAAAAATGACTTAAATCTAGTTCATCTAGTTCATTAGCCACCGTAATAGGTAATAGAGGAAGATACCAAAACGAGAGTAGGTAACAACCCACCTCTTCCGTCTGTCAAACTGACAGTCAACAAAATAATGGGAAATTGTTATAGAATATACATAATTAAAGAAATGAGAAAAAGGGCTTACCTCTTCAGCAAACTCAAAATCCCCGTCAAATTTTCTCTTTCTTTTGGCTTCAGCCGTGAAGGCCAGGAAGCCCACCAGCACTACAATCCAAAGGATTTTCATCTGTGAGAACTAGTGGACGTCTAACAAAGATTACGTTCAAAAGTGTCTTTTGAATTCAAGTGCAGGGAAAAATGACAATAACGATTCCGCTATCGATAATATCTTGAGAACTCTCCTCGCAACTACACACTAACGCTCCACGACCATTTGCACTACGGCGATCTCGCTGCCCTCGCTGCACTGACAGACGCAAGTCTCACAGCCGATATACTTCTACTCCACCTCAATAGGTGGCGGTGGCGGTCAAAACACAGGAGGAAGCGATGCTCTGGAGAAGAAAATCAATGCGGTGGAGCAGGTGACGCAAACGCAGACGCAGTGAAGATCTGATTTCATTTCCCCCCCTGAGAGAGGCTGCTGCGCTCAAACCTACGAAGCGCGGGAACAAAGAACATTCTCTTTGTCCATTACAAGTACTTCACGTTTATGTTCTTTTTTCTATTGTTCTATGTGGGTAGCAGATTGAATGAATACCATAAAAAATCCTTTTTATTACATTCACACCCTTTTTCTCATGTTTGGTAAAATAGCATACTAATTAAGGCTAATAAAATTTGTTTACAATATCTTCCCTTTTGCCCTAGCATCAAGTTAAAGTATATTGTCAAATTACTATATAAAAAGTCAATTATTTGAATCAGTCAATTATTTAAAAATAATTTAAATGTAAATAATGGTGTTATTTCTATATATTGTTTTTCTGAGAAACATTATGCCCATTAAGTGCACAAAATGAAAATCACAATAATTTCTATAATTTCGTAAATAATCACCCAATAGAATGAAGGAAAGTAAATAGTTTTTCTTTACTTGCAAACAGAACTGGATTTACCTTCAAACAAAATAATTAGTTACTTAGGGGCTCCTATCCATGGGGAGGCTCGCACCCTGGTAGAAATTCATAAAATATTTGAAAAGCATCATAAAAATTTGTAACTGAAATAATTGCTAATGAAACAACACTGTACTAAAAATTTTGTGTTTGTTGGAAATAATTATATAAAATATTATTCTATGATAATTAGTATTTTTTAGTAAATCTGGAGGAATTTCTTCCAGAGGGAGGCCCCTCACACGACATTGGAATTTGAGGCATTACAGTCCAGCCCTGCTTGCAAAGACTATAACCAAATCCATATATTATATTTCCTTAATGAAAGTTATATAGCTGACATTACTAAGTTTATTTAAGTTAAATATGAAGTGGACATTTATATGCAAGAAATTTCAAATTTTAATATCTTTAAATAATTGTAGAAATTAATATCTAAGTGGACCCTATTATCATAGACTTTTGATCTCTTATTTAGAATTTATAAAATTCTCAAAATTGTGTAAGAAAATTCATTTTGGAGATGAAATAAAGAGCTTAGAAGATCTAAAATTCAAATAATTTGAACATTTGTGCTTCTTCACAAAGTAGGAAATAACACTTTCTAATCATAATTTATCAAAAGGAAACTTATCTTTTGATTTAATTTATTAAAAGTTAGAACAAGAACTTTGCTATTGGTGACTTACATGAATGCCATTTACACTGTTCCTATCTAATAAATATAAAGTGGCTTATGACTTATGTATTAATATGTGTTAATAAATCTAAAGCTAAAATAGTATACCAAAAAATCATGATCTTGAGAGAAATATTAGTAACATCATATACTCTGTCAGCAAATGCATTAAATTAACTTCAGCCAAATATTACAGTAATATCTTAATGATTGTTACATCTGAATAGCTTTGAGGAATCAGCACACAATTAATCAAATAAAGACAACAATAGATTGAAAATATTTATACCAATAATAAAAAAACATTAAATATCAGGAAATACATTAATTCTTGTACAAAATTGTACTTTTTTGTTGTTGTTTTTTCTGAGAAATATAGTTTTGATTCATACTTGCAACCTTAAAAATATTTTTGTCTGTAATAGATGAAATCTTTGTAAGATGAATTTTAAAAAAACATTTTTAAATTTTTTATTATCAAATAATCTTAATTTTTGTATTTATTACATTAATGCAGATGAAATAAGTAAGTCAGGAATTCATGAACTCTAGGTTATGAACGAGAAGATTCAGGGTCTTGGATCTTTTCAAAATTACCTATCTCTTCCAAAATTATTATTTTATTCAATTCTTGAATAATTATATATCGTACTCTGAACATTACCATAGTAACTATCTTTGTTATAGCCAGCAAACACTGCTTCCCTAAGAGAAAAATTCTTATTAGTATATTATTAAGAAATAAAATGAGGAAGTCAATGGAGAACATTACAACAATAAAAGTGAAGTAAAGAAACACAAATCTTATAGTAATATTACCAATATATGTCATTTTACAAGATGGTTTTCTAGACAAACACTGCCTTTGGAATCAGGACTGATCTGAATAAAGGAATATCTGTAACAGTGGTGTTTCTGAGGTATGACAGGTATACAATTTGACATGGTCATCCCTGACCAGGAATGCCTACTTTTGTGCAAAAAAAAAATTGAATGACAATTATTTTTAATAACAGAAACAAACATTTCACAGGGAAAAAAGGTGAACTAAATACAATTGTAATCAAATTCACTGTTACAATATAGTAAACGTTCGGTCTCATTATACTCACATATTACGTCAATTATATTCGTTTTTATTTTAAAAAAACTTGGGCAAAATATTGATTCAGGAAACATTTTGGTTATTACATTATTGTTTTATTGCATTCAGGATACGGAAGAAATTGTAATTAATAAGCATAAAAAATACCAAATTGAATACAAATGTAATTATACAGTTGTAATAAAAATTAATGTACATTTTAATCAAAAGGAAATTTAAGATATTTTGTGCAAATTCATTAGCCTTGCCATTTATCAACCCTATATTGAAGGTTACGTATTTATTATATTTGTAAGTCAATTAAAATTCACATCATAACTTTACATTATTAACTAATTACAACAATTATATTCCATTCAAATAACATTTTCCATATTTAATAAATAAGGGTTCACATTAATTTGATTCGAGTGAAAATTGCACGGAATGGTCAAAAATTTAGGAAGATATAGATATTTGGATACTTCTGATCCAGATAATTGGACATGCCAATTGTATATTTAGTATTGATTACTAATATCCTAAGATACTAATATAAGTGACACAATAGCAACAACAAAAGCTTGAAAAGAAAATGACAACACTTAATTTGAAGAAAACAAAGATGTGACATGCTTATTACAACAAAGCTTGGCTTTTGAGCCACTACAAATCTTTGAATGAAAATGTATATCAGATTAGCTGCATTATTATTATCAATATTAGCAATTCTTACAGACAAAGAGCTCAATTTCTTAGCAAATCACCTGATTCTTCTTCATATTATGATATTGTGAAGGAAGAAAAGGCATTAAATGAAAATTTCTGAATTGCCTCTAGGTTACTTTCTCTTCTTTATTTCAATATTAATCTACAGATTGGTATAGCTATGAGAATCATTGGGGTAAGAATAATAACCTAAGTTATAATAAGTTACAAGTTAGTTCTAAGTTGTTTTAATTGCTATGTGTCAAGCAAAATTAATTTATGAGTAATTCTTAATACTAATTTAAGCAACAAAATACTCTAATCCAATATGGAAATATCCTGTAAATATGTACTAAGAAACAATATAAATAAACATTTTTGTGTGTGTTTCATTAAATCTTTTTTCTTTAAAAATATTACATTGCAATTATGTTAAGATATTATTTTAATAATTCCTAGCATAACCCTAGAAAACTCACAAATAAAGCTGGTATTAACTGTGGATTAATTTTACTCAACATTTCTTTTCGTTTCCTGTCCTAATTGTTAAGAAAAATTTATTTTTTAAATAACTTCAATTCTGAATAGATGGAGAATTTGTAAATCGTGCAGCATCACAATACCCTTTGCTAACACCTAACTTGAAACCTCCAGAAGATGGGTTCTTGAATGTAATTGCAATTGAATACAGTGTGAAATTCTTCTCCAAAATGAATGATAACAAAAATACATTTTTTAAGACATTAGACTTCAAATTCATGGAAAAATATGGGAAAGTAATAATACGGGTAAATATTTTTATCATTGATTCTCCAAATTTTTCATCATTTTTCAATAAGATATTTCATGTAACATCATGTAATTGTACCAAAATAATATATTGACCATATTAAGTATTACTTCATAGTTTTGAAGGTAAAAAAACACATTCCATTAACAATTGTAATTAATATTCAGTGATTCACCAAGAGATAACTTTTTCTCATTAATGCATTGCATCATTTGAAAAATAGTGGATATTCATAAATGAACAGTTCTGCAAAAGTTGTCATGAATAAAATGAGACATCAACATTTACTATTTTCTCCCAAATCAGTCAATAATATAGAACCATAGTTGTAATAATAGTAACAAAATATCAATTTGTTTTAAGTGATAATAATAATAGTAATAATAATAATAATAATAATAATAATAATAATAATAATAATAATAATAATAATAATATTAGTAACCAGAAGAAGAACAAGAACAACAACAACAACAACAACGACTCCACCTAGGAAGACACATCCTTGTAGTTGATGTTGGAGCTTGAGTACCCCCATGAGCCTGAGAGCTATGATGGTAGCCTAGCTATGGATGAGACCTTCCTTGCTGAATAGGCTGAAGGAGAGGGTCAGACGAACAAATACTCCAGAGGAGAGCCTGAACAGCTCCTTCGAAGAAGAAATGATGAAATTGATGAAGATGGAAGAGACAACTCGAACACTTGACCGCAGCGGGCGGCTGCAAATAGCATCTGTCTCCATGTTAGGAGCGGCTGCATCCACAGCGGGAAGTAAGTAGAGAGGGAATGATCATGAACCTTTGGACTTCCTATTATTGGCCCGTGGAGGATACAGGAGAGAAACTGGGTTGGCACCCCAGGTCATTGATTAGAATGGAGGTTCGAACCTTGAATTATCCAGAGAAGGAGGCTTCCTTCAACAGTCAGTGAAAATTCCGTAGGGTTTAGTAATGCCAACAGGCGATCGTAGGGACCCTTTCTGGACCCTGCGAGGGGATGTCCCGAGGCCATTGTGGGCTGCAGAAAAGGACAGGAAATAACCCATGAGTTAAGTGTGATCTGTGAACTCGAACTACTCTCTTAAAGTGAGCTCGAACTTCACTTAAAATCAATGAACAAAATGGATAGAACAAGAAATGCAATGAATCTTATTGCCTTGTTCAACCAGTGACCCATATTCGCTGAGAAACCGAGCTAATGTTACCTTGTCGACGTCTGGCCATCCCACGGATATTAGACTCAGGGGCCCTCAGGCGACAGTAGCTCGAAGCCATCGTCGGAGATGGACACGGGAGGAATTAAAGGTGATGTGATGCTTTTATTATGCAAAAGCGAAAAATAGAGGCTTAGAAGTTCACTGGATATGGAGAGAGCGGAACCCAAAACCAGATTCAAAGAAGCTTGCCAGTCAACGACGATACACACTCAATAGTGGAAAATTCACACCAAAACAACTTGCTGACATTCAGGAAATTGCCGAGTACGTTCTTCGTTCGTCTATCCATATGACGAACATTTAGAACCAATATCGAAAACGATGGTTATGTTGAAGATTCGTCTCTTCCCAATGAAGCAACCGCCAGTGATGAAAATTCATATCTGGATGTGAATCACACGATAAGTAACGATGCGAAATATCGTTCGACGCGAGGTAGAAAGAGTTTGTCTACTTCCATTCGATTCTCGTGCACCGTTGAGGAAAATATACGAAATTGCTAAAGCTAAGAGAGTGATAGAGACATACAATTCTGTTTTAAATGAAGTGGTACAGACCCCATGTAGAGATCTAGATATCACTGAAATCAATCACATTGTGTATGCAACTGGATCTCTTGGTACCCCAGATAATTTTGGGGCCAGCCAAGAACGCCGACTGCCGACAGCCAAACAGAGTAAGCAGCCCCATGCTTCCACGGGCGAAAACAATTATGAAACGGTTAACCGACACTCGTGAAATATCACTCTTAGATGAGACATCTTCTAAATCAACGCACATCTCTAAAATTCAACGAAAAATACTCCACGTTGAACAAAAATACCAAATTAAAAATGACACCACAAGAATAACGGTAGCTGAGAAGCTAAACGAGAAAATCCAAGCTTGGACTCAACGAATTAGACGTTAGAAACGTAGAATAGATTTCCGTGTACAGAATCGGATGTTTCAAACAGACGCGAAGAGATTCTATCGCAATCTGACTCAAACCCGAATGGCAATACCTTCGAAAGATAATGTCACAAAATTTTGGGCAGGAATTTGGGAAGAAAACAGATCCTACAACAATGGCGCATCTTGGTTTCAATCTGAAGTTGATGCTGCCGATGAACTTGTTAAATCAGTGGAAAATGTGCACAAATTTTCGGTAGAGGACCGTTTCCAAGCAATTAAGAACATGGGATACTGGAAATCCCCCGGGTGTGATAAGATCCATAATTATTGGATTAAAAAAATAAAA
This sequence comes from Teleogryllus occipitalis, assembly GCA_011170035.1. Taxonomy (NCBI): domain Eukaryota; kingdom Metazoa; phylum Arthropoda; class Insecta; order Orthoptera; family Gryllidae; genus Teleogryllus; species Teleogryllus occipitalis. The sequence continues at coordinate 55,099 of BLKR01015559.1, forward strand.
GCATTATATTCTCATCTAGCAAAGGATGTTAATAAAATTTTGGGAAACCCAAAGTTTAGAACTCCTGGAATGGCTCACACATGGCATCATGTATTTGATATCCAAAGCGGAAGACAGTTCTTTAGCAAAAACCTACATGCCAATCACTTGTCCACCAGTAATGTACAAAGTTGTATCTGAACCCCTATTAACAAAATGTACAGACATCAGGGAAGAACCATCCGTTAACCAGTTTAACAGAAAAGATGTCGTAAAGGTTCTTATGGCTGTAAGGAAATCTTGTTACTAATTATAAGTAAAGTCGTCTTGAATAATGTAAAGAAGCAAAAACGTAATTTAAGCATGGCTTGGATTAACTACCAGGTCTTTGACAGTATACCACACGATTGGATTTTGAAGACCCTGGAGACCTATCGATTTCATCCTACTTATTGAATTTTGCAAGGCTAGTAAGAAGTCGTTACTAGCCAGGTTACTAATATACAGAGGAAAGAAAGTAACAGAAACAAGAAGTATTCAGATTAAGAGGGGAATTTTTCAAGGAGATTCGATATCCCCTCTGCTGTTTTGCATTAGTTTCATTCCACTACCTAGACAGACTTTCGTTACAAGCTCCGTGATAGTGAAAGACCAGTATCACCTTTGTTTTACGTGGATGATCTTTAAGTGTTAGCTAAGAATGAAGCGAATATGTCTCAAATGCTGTCTGCCGTCAATGATTTTAGCAATGACATCGGCATGAAGTTTGGTCTTGACAAGTGTGTAAAAATCAATTTAAAGAAAGGCAAAATGACGTCAGAGAGCATAGAAGTTGATACGCACACTGTGTTTGAAGATAGCGGACCAGGTAAAACTTACATATCTGGGCTTTGAAGAATGTGAAAACATTTCAAACGACCCAATCAAAGAGAGAATTCACAGGGAGTATTACAGAAGAGTGTGACATGTCCCGCAATCTTCTCTGAACTCCAGGAATAATAGCAGTAGGTAGTGTGGCAGTGCTGTGGTCGAGTACAGTTTCAGACTAGTGGACTGGACTGCATAAGAAATTCGAATCATGGGTAAAAAAAACAGAAAACTGCTTACAATGCCTTATGTTACCCAACCTCGAGCTAATGTACATAGATTTATGTCACGTGAGGAAGGAGGAAGAGGTCTCAGACGAATTGAAGCCTCCTGGCACAATGCAATAGTCGGGATGGGAAAGCATATAGTCAGCAATCAAAATGACCCACTAATGAGGCAAGTTATTAAATTTGAGCGAAGAATGGAAAACAGTGGCATTGTAAGTGTAGCAAGGAGAATTGCGAGGAAGACAGCGAGACACGTACAGTCAACATAGACACTGAACTTCTGATGCTACTTTACAAACAACTCCATGGACAATATTTAAAAAGAATGGACAAGGTGCAGATCAATAAAGACCATTCATTTATGTGGCTTAAATGTGAAAGAATGAAAACAGAATAGGAAGCAGTTTTAATAGCTGCCCAAGATCAGACTTGAGAACACGTTATGATAAAGCGGCTTTCAAAATTTCCCATAATGATAAATGCTGCATTTCCTAGGAACAAGTAGAAGCCATTGATCATATCGTCTCAGCTTGTCCAATTCTAGCAAAGACCTATACTTGGGTTTTTCTAATGAGGCGGCTGAGGGTAGTATCTCCAAGATGGAATTCGGTACGAATTCTTGAGTCATTCTCAGTCTGTGTACAATACTGTACGACCAACAAATTCAAACTGATGGCACGATAGCGGTAAACAAACAGGATATTGTTATTCAAGATTTGGAGACAAAATCGTGCTTACTTGTAGATGTTGATGTGACATGCTATTAAAACGTCTTAACCAAGGAGGCAGAGAAACGTCTTAAAAACACGAGTTTAGAAATCGAGATTAGAATCGAGAATTTAAAGCGGTTTTTGAAAAAAAAATTGAAATGAAAAATTGCCTATATTTCACGCAAAATATACCAATATTTTCGAAAAATTGTACATGAACTTATTTCGAGATGTCTTTAAAGAACATTGTCATTCAGAAAAAAAAATCTTCAATATTGTGGTTGTATGAAGGCGCCGAAGGAAAATTGAACTAATTTGAATTGAAAAAATAAACTAAGCAATTTTCGAAAAATCAGGGATTACAACGAAAATAAGACCTGCACCATTCTCTTAACGCTAACCGAGGAGGCTAAATTTAAAAATAAAAATTGAAGCCATTTTTGAGAAAATTGTAAAACTTTTTTGAGACTTCATGTAAAATACCATGAAAATTAAAATATCTTTTGAAAGTCACAAAGCATCGATCAAATCAACTGGGGGATGTCTATTTTGGAGAAAATTGTTTGAACGGTTTAGGCGCTAGTGTTGACCACAGAAGGACAGAGACAATTTGTTTTGCCGCAAATCAATATTTCGATATCAAGGACCCATAAAACATTAATCCTGACGACATAACGTGTTAAAGGAAGTAATCTACCATATATAGCAAAAAGATTTACCCACTTTGTCGATACCAGGGAATGATAAGAGCTTTTGTGACGAAAATTTGCCGTTTAATGGCGCAGAATTACAATACTTACTCTTCTTACGATGAAAGTGCAAGAAAAAAAACATTACAAAACTACATTTATGATTGAGATTTTTCCGTTAATGAAATCTGTTCTAAAAATAAGATCATTAAATAAGATCTTGTACAATTTATTGAAAAAAATGCAAGTATTTTTCGTTTAATTTTTGACATTAATACATTTTTTTTAAAAAAACTGTTCTAATTTTTCCTTTAAATTTGTTTGTTCCTCGGACATTTGAAAAATGGTGCAGGACTCATTTTCGTCTAAATCAAATCTTTGGTATTTTTCATCTCTACACAGTACTTGAGTAACTCTGAGTTTGCGTATGTGCGGTTTCGTTACCCACGGTTAGATCATTTCCCGTACACCAATCGAGACATAAGACGTGTCACTCGACGCGTCTCAGTCCCCTAATGGGGGACTGATCATTTGTTTTCGTATCCAGACATAAGATTCAAAGACATTTCCAAAAATGCGTTTTTGAGTGTTTTGGCGCTGCGCTCGTAGTGACTACACAGGGAATTAAACCAACTCCAGCTAAAAACTAAATAAATGATAAATAAATTAAAATTACAGTCCGTAGTAAACTTTGAAATTTATTATTTTATAAATTGAATATTTTGTAATCTGTCGGGTTAGAAGTTTTGGAGCTGATTGTCGGTTAAAACATAAGGCGTAAGATCTTGTTGTACCGTTCCGCATATCATTTAGAAATGTTATTTTTGGGGGTAGTTTCTATTAGGCACAATTTCAAAATTTTCTGGAAAATTCCAGAATTTATTTCCTTTAAATGTTTTGCTCCAATGGAAAGAAGAAAGTGCATTTATAAACATGGGGCAGTCCAGATTTTCATTAAAACCTATGAAACTTTGAAAATTGCACATATAAGTTTCACATATATTTTAGAACCTGCTCTAAACCTACATTATTAAAGCTAGAAATTTATGTTTCAACGCAAATTATCTCTTAATTTTAGATCATTAACAGATTCATATGTATTTTTTTTAAAAAATATATGAATAGTCGTTGAGTAATAAAATAATAGTCGGATATGGGTTTTGCATAAAAAGAAATCCAGATGTTTGCATATCACATCAGTTTTACATGGACGACCTCAAACTCAATGCAAGTAATAAAGACCAATTGCAAAGTGAACTTACCCTGCTGCAATAACTCAGTAAAGATATCTGCATGGAATTTGGCTTCGATTAATGTGCGATATTACATGTCAAACGTGGTGAAGTTCAACATGAGGACAGCGAATTACAACTCTCAGGTGACGCCATCATACAGTGCCTAGGCAATGAAGACTCATAAATATCTGGGTATGGTGCAGTTGTTGGAAATATTTGACACGAATATCAGAAATAGGATTCAAAAGAAGGTACTATTCAGAGTAAATAAAATATGTAAGATGAGCATCACCTCAAGAAATAAAATGTCTGCAATTAACACATGGGCTATTCCTGTAGCAACTTATACCTTCGGAGTGATAAAATGGACGGATGCCTCTTTACAAGCTTTCGACTGAAAATTGAGAAGGTCCTTACCAAACATCGACTCCATCATCCACATAGTTCAATACAGAGGTTATATCTATCTCGAAATAATGCGTGCAGAGGACAATTCAATTTGGAAGCACTCTGTCATCAGCAGGAAGAGAAATTATGTCACTATTTCTTGTCAGTTGATACTCCACTTCATAAGGCAATTTGCTCTCAGGATAAAAACATCAGCGCATTAAGTCTAGCCCAAGAGAACAGAGATTTCCTATACTTGACAGCTCAAGACCAAATTAATGCTTGGAAGACAAAAGAACTGCATGGTAGGTTTATAGCAATATTGCATTCTGAGGATGTTGATCTGAAATGGTTTACAGAATGGCTGCGAACGGCGGGTCTGTTTGGTGAAACAGAGGGATTCCTGTTCTCCATACTAGATCAAATTATTAAAACCAGAGCCTATCAAAAAATATGTTATGGGCCAAAAGATTGATAGCGAAGGCCGATTATCTAAAACTACAAATGAATCAATCCAACATATATGCAACGGATGTCCATCTTTGGCACAAGCTGAATACTTGCAGCGACATAATAATGCGGCCCAAACATTTCATCAGGTACTTGCAAAGAGATATCAACTAGTAGAACAAGAGCAGCAGTATTATGTAACTGTAAGCCTGAGAAAGTTATCAGTAATAATATAGCACGAATATTGTGGGACAGCACAATTGTAACCGACAGGATCGTTGAAACAAACAGACCAGACTTAGTTTTATTTGATAAAATAGCGAGTACAGCTATGATTATTGATGTCGTAGTTCCTACAGATGACAACCTAGTGTCAACTCTTGCTGAGAAAAACGAAAATGCCAGCCACTATCTGTTGAGTTGAAGGATATGTACACATTGCAGAGAGTGGAGATTATACCCGTCCTAAGAATCGGCAAATGGTGTAGTTACGAAGGATTGGCAGAAGGCTGGAAAATGTCTGAGGATACAAAAAAAAAACATCTCAGAACTATACAAAAGGCCGCTTTATTGGGTACGGCAAGCATCGCCAGACAGTTTTGGGGTCTTGAATGAGCTGGATGAAGGGCCAAAGAAGTAAAGATATCACCAAAATCATTAATGTAGGAAGTAAGTACATGAAAGATGTTAGAAACCTGTATGAGGAAACTCTTCATTGTAGAAACTCCATATTTTTGTACAGCCAAGTTGTGTCTTGAACAGGAATGCTCCGACATTTCTTGAGAAGTAGAGGAGCAATAAAAAAGTATAATATAATAATAATAATAATAATAATAATAATAATAATAATTGTCTTTATTAGTGGCGAGGCTCTGGCCATTAGGCCTGCTCTTCCGCCAGCCACATTAAATATTTACATTACTTCTTATGCTATGAAGAAGATCGAGGGGGCAGGAACTTTAGTTTTACTTCTCGGAGAGCAAAATAGGGACTTTCCTGGCATACCTCTTAAGCGATTGAGTAAACCCAGAAAACCTCAAAGAGGATGGCGGCTGAAGGCCGAGGACATTGAGAAAAATAGAAAATCTAAAAGTACATACATTCATTAGAAAAAACTATGGTAATACAAAAATGGCAAAAATTAAATAAAAAACTTATACAAAAAAGAATAAAAATTACGTAATGGCAGGTAGTGACACAGTGGCTGCAACAGTGCGGTAATATAATCAGTCTGATAATTATAAGAACAAAGATTACAATATTTTCAATTTCCATATCAGTTTCGATCACATAAACATTATTATATAGTTTGTTATATATAAATTTGAAGTTTGAAGATATCACAGACCAAAGAAATACAGTTTATAAGACAATAAATAATAGTAGATAAGCATTACACAATTATAATTAAAAACAACCGTCGATTTCTTGGAAATGAGAGTCGAAGTGACCGAGTCCAAAACCGTTAAATAGAAATTTAATTAAAAATATAGTTTTTGTAAAAGGTCTTTAAGGTTTAATGATTTCCCACAAATCAATATTTGTTTTTGTTTAGATACCAAATAATTACTTAATTTGTATGTACGTGTTCAGTATAGTTAGTTTTTAATATTATTTTGATTCTTTGTCACTTAATTTACCTCATTTTCTAATAAAAGCGGACATGAGCCCCATTTACTAAGAAACCAACAAAATTTAAAAGTGACAGTAAAAGTAAAATTAATTACTAATACATCTAGATAAAATAGCTTTCACTTGAAATAATATCACATTACAATCAGTACAGAGTAAGTGTGAGTTTTGTAAACAGCAAGGCAAAATTATTAGAGGTGAAACTTATACGCCTTGGAAAATAATAAAGTTTTTAATTGCTTTTCAAAAGTATTGACAAAGACTGTGTTTAATGTTCTTTGGGAGGCTGTTCCAAACTCTCGTTACTCCTACGGTAAATGACTTGCTATAATAATTAGAATTATGTTTAGATATTTGTAATAATAATGATTTGTCGAGTCTAGAGGATACAAGAGGCCTGAACCGATTTGTTATATGTGGGAGATTTTTGTTTTTAGTAATTTGAATAGAAGGAATTGTCAATGCAACATCCGTCGGTCGCTTAGCCGCAATATTTGTTGAAGAATGGCTAAAAGGGTACATCTTGTTCGATGATGTTTCAACTTATTCGATTCTCTGTTTATTATAGAACTTATTTGTTTGTAGTCAGTTTTGTTGTTGATGTTCTGTTTGACGATACCGTAAGTATAATATCTTTTGTTTCAGAAACTGTGTTGTATTATCATTCCATCCTCTCATTCATACCCCACTTATTTATCTGTTATTGCATCTTCATAAATCTTCTATCTGCTGTAACGAGAATTTCTTTTAATTTTTTTCTGATCTTCACTGACGCTCAAACTCACTCTTATGAAAACAGATGAATGACATTTAATTACTTTCTTAGAACTCTATAATTCAATCTTTCTTTTTCAATAGAGGTAATCAATTATTTTAAAGACTAAAAATTGTACTTACCTACACAATGACTGTCTGCTATTCGAGAATGACTACGGCTTAGGAGTAGCACAACCGCTTGTAGATTTCATCGGCCCCTAGACTAAGATTTGTGACGGCTCCCCCTCAAAAAACAAAACAAAAAAAACACTTTCTTGGCCCATTGAAGTTGTTTTTAATTACGACAAATATTGATACTTGTTACGTTGTTGGTAATTTTTTACACGCGAGTAAATGCTAGATGCATCCAGACAGTAAGTTCCCCTAGATCGTCAACAAAATGAAAACACAATTTCCTAGAAAAACTTTATTGAAGCAGATAGAGCACATGCGCCCAGGTACAGAATATTTTCTCCATTTAATCACCACCAGAATTGAGACATTTGCCATTCTTGGGATCAACGTTTGTATCCCATGTCATGCCTTCCGCCTGGGATAGCTGCCGATAATAGACAGCCACCTGCAACTCTGCATCATTGTGATATGCGTAATGCGGACCGGAAAGGAATTTCTTGAGGTGTAAGAAAAGATGGAAACCGCGCTGGGGGGGGGGGGCGAGATCTGACCTATACGATAGATGATCACACGGTCGGCCTTACTTATCGCGCACTGCTTTTTGATACTCCACAGCGGGTGTTGCGGAGAGAGGTGGGTTCTGTCTACCTCATGGCAGTGAAGTGCTGGCAACTTTCTCGACAGAAAGCTCAGCGTAACAGTGCTCCTTGAACAGGTTTAACACTAACGCCTATGTAAAGAGATGTTCTCTCTTTTTTAATTTGTTGCGTGTACAATTCGACGCAACGCGTCTGCAAGCCCCTTAAGGGGCGTTGAGCGATTTGCGCTGGGGAGTAATCCTTCATTAACGTTTGGTCGCTGAGGAGTAATCCTCCATTAACTTTTATTTATCATGTCACGTCACAGTCAGTTATCAAGAGGACCGCCAGGTAGCATCTCCGCGTACGCGCCTCCTGCTACGCGCTCCTGCGTCACTACCTAGCGGCCAGAATTGGGAAGGAATAAGGATAGGGGTAGGGTTTAGGACACTTCATAGGGGCTGGACCAGCCCTTGTGAAGCAGCTTAACTCGTTTTGTTGGAACAAATTTCACATAAGATTCGACGCGAATCGAACCTGGACCTCAGGGGTGAAAGACTAGCGACTTCGCTATGTGCCACGAGCGAGCGTATAAAAAATTTAAATACTGGTCTAGCGGTGCAAGGTTTGTTTTCTTGCCGTCACTAGATTTCACCACTTTAACTATAGTTGTACTCTCACTGTATGAAATGCATGGTATATTAGACGCCGAGGTGGTGTAAGAGGTATATCTCGAGACGACTCTGAAACTGCTTCGACCATTTCATAATGAAATCGACAGTCCAAAGCTGAGCAGTGACGTTCCGAGTGGAGTTCATGTTTTCTACTAGGCCGTGCTGTGCTGAGCAAGGACTAAGGTGCTGGAGGATTACGAAAACATGCGCGCATGATACATGGTTCGGCCCACACCAGATCTGCAGCAGTTCTGTGCGGAGGTATTTCACTATCTACCCTATAGTCCGGATCTCGCTACCAGCGGTTCCCATTAATTCTCCGTGGAAAGGTCCCTCACGCTCCCCAAACGTGGAGACGAGATAGACCTCAGCCCCAACATTCCTGAACCATTAAAGGCATCCTCATGCCCCCATCTTCGTACTCGCTTCATTATTCTGGGTGTAGGGATCCAGCCCCCAAATACAGTGGAAGCACATCTCTCAGTTATCAATCACGCCATTATTGAAGAGGGTCATTTCTAGTTACTATAAGGGATTGTGAACTACTTGAGAGATAATACAGAACTCGCTTGGGAGATTAAAGGATGGGAATGCACTTGTACAACCAGGGGGATGATCCTCTGGCCTTCGTATATCAAACACAACTTCATTTAA
>BLKR01015560.1:0-63828 GCA_011170035.1 Teleogryllus occipitalis
TGTGCCTTATGCAGGTCTGGGAGGAAGGGTAGGAAATTTTGTTTCCAACAGTACCACATTTACGGGGTTTTGTATTTTTGCTCATAAATGTTACAAAACCCTGATATTTCCTTCGCAAAATGCATACAGAGTGAAGAGAGCGATACTTGTTATTTCTGATTATTATTATTATTATTATTATTATTATTATTATTATTATTATTGTTATTAACTTTAAAATCTGATCACAGATGGAAACTTAACAATTACGTGGGAGTACGTTTTTCGTTGTAAACTCTTGCCTACGAAATTATTATAAATTATATTGTTATATTGTTATAAACTATGTTCCAAGAATTAATTGCTTCAGTCTCGAGTTGAGACCGCATCACCCGGTAAACGCCTAGTTGATCTAACCACTCGCGCTACCTAGTAGGTCAACTCTTCAAATAGCCTTAAGGAGATAAGTGCCTCGTAGATGATTTAGTATTCATTTCGCCACCTGGTCAAGGTTTCGGAAGTTAGATCAAGCCCGAGCTTCGACTGAGCCGGCGAGCGTTCGGGCACGACGACCGAAGAGAGTTAGTTAGAGACCGAATTTTTATGTAATTACATGTTTTTTGCCTTTCTACTTACCGTTCTCAAAATTGAATTCTTGGCGAATAGTCACCATCCTAATACAATATCAAATTTTTTCGTTACATATTTTTACATATTTGGTACTATATTATTTATTTTACATATTTTTCTATTTTCACAAAATATTTTTAATCTATCAATTTTATTACATTTTATTACATTTTTTAAGAAAATATATTTTAAAAAAAATCGTTTCTTTCTGCATAATTACTAAGCGCTGTCGACTGGAGGTGCGCTACATTAAGACGCAGTCGGATGTTTTTGCAGTCCAGCGCGCCTGCTTCAGTTAGCTCAGGGATGGGGAAGTACGCGACTGAGATCATTTTCCCCTTTAGGCGTGAAAAGCATTACGGACGTCGCGTTTCGTGACCTTTAACCTTAATTTTAGAAAAACTTTGGAGATCGCCAACGTGTAACAGTTTGATGAGAATGCTTCACACTGCAGTGATTGTTCGCTATTTGTAGGTATTGCCAATTTGTAGGAGGGCTTCCATTCCGTCTAGTTTGGCTGCTGAACTATGGTCCTGGATAGCGGTAGATAAAGCTTTTATTACTGACGGGAATGTTGTATAGTTCAAAACGTGCACGAACCTGTGCTCTCTACAAATGATTTTTAAAACGTTTGAATTATTTTTAAAATTTGTTTCGGAAATTTTTGATAACTGTAATTTCGAATTAGGTTAACGTGCTTTATAATTTATATATTTTAATATTACATATTATACCTGATTTTACATATTTACTACATATTCTTACTGTTTTCATTACATATTTATGTACATATTTTGACGTTTCATACTACATATTTTTCCGGTCTGTGGTTATCATTTAAACATAGCATGACATAAAGGCTTGTCGAAGAAATGTTCGTCGAGACGAGAGAATTGAACTTCCAGGAGGTGTTCACAATTCAATTATTCACAATTCACAAAGGGAGCTATAGCGTGATCGTCTAAGGGGTACTTATCGACGATAACACTAACGTATCCCCCAATCTTAGATCGAATGTTATTATTATTATTATTATTATTATTATTATTATTATTATTATTATTATTATTGCTGCTAAGCTTAATGTAAATTAGTATATCAACCTTGGCGCACCAGCGAGTATATTCCACTCCACAGCAACGCAGGTCAAACCCACGCGCGTCCCTTTCGGCCCAAGGGAATCTGCCCGCGGGCGGCCTTATTTCCTTCCTTCCCTCCTTCCTTCCTCGCGCGGCGGCCGCGTGCGCAATGTGCACGCGAGAGGGCGCGCGCGCCGGCCGCACAGCGGCGGTGTCGCCCCGGCATTAACTATTCAGCGGACGCCCGGGGTGCCGGCGGCGGCGGCCGCGGAGCGGTGTCCTGGCCGGCAACAGGTGCTGCGGTCACACTAAGTAATTGGTCTTCCTCAGAGCGCGCAGACCCGAGAGCAAAGCTGCTCCAGCTTCCAGTGCGATGAAGACGCGCCGTGCGCCGCCATCTTGGACTGAGGGCGCCGCCCCTCCTGCCCCGCTTTGCTCCGCATCGCTGGGCCGAGCCGCCGGTCGGAATCGACGGAAATGAGGTGTCGGCGACACGCGTTTCCGGTGGCGATGAGGGCAGTGGAAGAGCGAGGACGTTCGAGGGTGCGGAGGAACCAAGGGTGCTGGTGAACCTCAGATTTCCCAAAGGGCTTTGGTTGCTGTTGTCCGTTACTATGTGTACTCCTTTGGGGTCATCGTCTTATTGTCTCTTGTCTACTACTTTTCAGAACAAAATGACGAACTGATATAAATGGAGTGTTCATAACAATTGTATTTTCCAACAAGTTCGAAGATAATTATAGCGTATGGTACACATGTCGCACTCTATCTGGAAGGGTAATAGACGATTTAACAAGCTTTATGGCAGGTTTTTTCTGTCCTATGTATTAGTGTCGTTGATAAGTGTCGGGCAAAAGAGGGAATTTCTTTACATGCCCACTTTTAATCTAAGTGATGAAATTGAGATATTTGGTACGTTATTTGAAAACACGAGCTTATGGCTTTCTTTATTAATACAAGTGCCAAAGAACACAGCTAGTAGTGCTGAAACAGCACGTAATTTCTCCCCCTATTTTCACGCAAAATTACACGAAAGGTAGTCTATTTTTCGAAAAATTTTACATGACCTTATTTCAAACTCTATCTTTAAGGAACAGATACGATTCATTGAGGGAAAAATATGTATCTATTATTCTAGTTGTAAGAAGAATCCGAAAAAAAATTGAGCTTTTGCAATTTTCGAAAAATTAAGAGTTTTCAACAAACATGAGAACTGCACTATTCTTTTAAATGTCCTTGACGCTATCCAACAACAAATTTTAATCAAAAACGATGGAGCCAGTTTTTGAAAACTTTGAAAATGTCCCATGGGCTTTATGTAAAGCACAATCCAAAATTAAAATATCAATTTCAAACTCAAAGCGCCGCAATATCAACCAGATTCATTACGGAATATCAATTTTGAAGAAAATCAGCTGAACGGTTTAGCTCCTTGCGTTGTTCACAGACGGACGGACGGGCGGAAGGACGGACGGACATTTTGCCGATTTCAATTTTTCAGTACCAAAGACCCAAAGAACATAGATTCTAGCTACAGCACGTGATAGAGGATTTATTTTCTAAATTTAGCAACCGGATTTATCCACTTTTTAGTTACCGGTGCCCTGAATTAAGAATTTTTCTGGCGTAGGGAAAAAGTAAAAAAACACATGTGTTTTTTTATTCTTTTAACGAATTAGAAATGTGGTACCTAGGTTTTTCGCCCAATTACTGAAGAAAATAAAACGGATCATAGAATTTCTATAATAAAAGCCAAAACATTTTTGCTAAGAGGGACGATTATAAGTGGGAGCGGATTTCATAATCAATATTTTATCGCAATTTAGCACTCTAAATCGATATAAAATTATTATTATTATTATTGTTGTTATTGTTATTATTATTATTATTATTATTGTTATTGTTATTGTTATTATTATTATTATTATTATTATTATTATTATTATTATTATTATTATTATTATTATGAAGAAGAAGAAGAAATTGAACGTTTTTGTGTGAGTGATTCTTTACAGATTCGTGAAGGGATAAGAGAATTTTTGATTAGTAAATCACAGTTTAATATAACATCAGAAATAGAACCGTGAATGTAAATAATGTACTTAGCACCTAATTAGATATAAAAGGCAACGAGCCAACATCCTTTGTATTACCTTTGTATTGAGGTGCATCATTAAATTAAGACATTTTTAATAAACACATCAAGGTCAAGACTTTTTAATCAAAGATATTTTATTTGGATTATTGAAATTTTGTTTCTCTCATGCTTAAAGAAAATAAATGTACTCTATTTTCTCTGATTCTGAATGTATTTCATAAAATAGTAAAAAATTTCTTCTACCTGAGGCACACAAACTTCCCGTACATGACGTGAGTCTCACAACCCACGCGTAAATAAATTTCTCTGGAGGTGAGATTTGCCCTCTCCGTTTGTTTGTTTTCTTGTTACGATGCTGCTAAAATAATAGAATGCTAGACGGATTTTCGGGGAAAGCCGATGTTTACGCAAAATGTATGTGTGTGTGAGTAAACTGAAACAAGGATAAATAGGTAGGAAGTAGTTGATATGCATAGAAGACCAACCAAAACATTTTCTCAAAAGCATTGTGCATGATTACTGTAATAGATGGTAGAGCGGAGAAAACAGTGAATAATTTCCTTCGAACTCACTATTCGGGAACGTGTATTATAGAAACTTGTTATAAGAATATTGGGGATTTTGCTCATTTATATTTAATTTAAATTAAAACTAATTAGCTTTTGCCTTAACTTTTGCTATAAGTCTGATTCATTGTAAAGATTAGTAAACTTCTATTATTTTTAAAGTTATCTTGTATGTCGTATTTTAATAATTGTTACGGAATTATTAATTTATCCGGAATACAAGGTTGCAAATTTCTCATTTTTAGATTACAGAAATCTGATCCCTTGTAGTTACTATATTGGTCGGCTAAATTACAAAACCTCCACTCTAAATAAGTGAAAAATAAGTATGTCGCAAATTACGAAATTATGAGACATATAGTAAATGTTTATAACTATGGCGAAACAATCATTCCTTAAAATATCAAAGGAGATGCATAAATCATCGTGAACACCCTTTTATCACACTTCCGTAAAATCCGTTTACAAAGACGAAAGATCGGAGTGAACTGTCTATTTTAGCAATAATAATTCAAAGAAGCAATTTTTTTAACAACCGAATCCACGAAATACATAATATGAAAGAAAGCGGACGATGAACTACTCTGTGCATTATACAAAAGCTCACAAAAACTCAGAAAACTCACTAATTCGTCGTAGTTGGTCAGCCTGTATCAACTACAAACTCTTTCTGTCCACGTTCATAAAAACTTCTGCATCCGTGGACTAGGCGAGTTAGTAAACAGCCGTGACGAATCCACGGGCGGCCGGCCGACCTTTTGACTTCGGCGCGAGCAGAGTTTGGTGCCCGTGGGTGGGTCAGGCAACGACGGTAGGAGGTGGCGCGGGACAGCGAGAGAGGGAGAGAAGAGGAGAAGGGGAAAGGAGGAGACGGGCGAGTTGCGACGGCCGTCTCATGCACGTGTGAGCGGAATGGAATTGAGTGGAGCGGGCAGGGTATAACGGAGAAGGCTAGATCAGAACAGGGTAAAGCGGAGCGGGATAGACCGGAACGACGTAGAAGTGACCAAGATAGAACGGGACGCGATTGAGCGGAGCCAGATTGAACGGAGTGGGATTGAGCGGAGCGGGATACAGCAGATCGGGATACAGCCGATCTAGATAGAGAGGATCGAGAGAGAGAGAAGATTGGGTTAGAACGGAGCGGAGTAGAACGGAGCGTGGTAGTGCGGAGTGGAATTGAGCGGAGCGGAATAGAGTGGATCGGGTTAGAGCGGATCGAGATAAAGAGGATAGAGAAAGAGAGGATCGAGGTAGAAAAGAGTGGGTTAGAGCGTAGCGAAGTAGAACGGAGCGTGGCAGTGCGGAGCGGGATTGAGCAGAGTGGAATTTAGTTAGTTAGTTAGTTAGTTAGTTAATGCCTTATTTTACGTGGCGAGACTCGGGCCATCAGGCCCGCTCTTCCGTCTAACCACGCAAATTTCGTTACGCTCCTTTCACCACCTAGCGGAGAAAGGAGGTATTATCTTGGGCGATGAAACAGGCGGATCTCAATTTTGCTCAGAGGCTTCATTTAGGCTTTAGGATCTTTTACATGCAGTAAATCTACTAACATGGGACAGCCGGCTTTACTTCCCCTCCGAAGGAAGGCGTACGAAGGATTTTTTCGCCCTTAAAAATCCACGGCTTCGATCGGGTTTGAACCCGCAAACTCGGGTACAACAGTCCGGTACGCTGACCGTTATACCACCGAATCCGCAAATAATATAATAACGCGGGAAAGGGTGGACAAGACAGGGAATCGAGTTGGCAAGAGCATCTGGGCCAGAAGAAGAGATTGGAGAGACTGGGCAGCAAGGCAGAGCAAGTAGGTGGCAGCACAGAGCAGGACAAGGCGGAGCACGTGAGTAAGCTCAGCCCAGCAGAGCAAGGCGAAGTGGATTACGAAGGAACGGGTCATGAAAGAGTGAGACAGGATGGTGCCGATTAGGACAGCCAAGCAGAGCGGAAGCGAAGACGGATGGAGCAGGTGAGGGCGGAAACAAAGAAATGCGAGTATGGAGTAATGAGACAGATTTGATTATTGGATCAAAAATAGGTCATGGGAGAGTGTATATAATGCAGCAGAGCGGCGATATTGGGGCAAAATGGTGTCAAGCAGGTCGGTCAAAATGGTGACGAGTGAACTCAGGCGGGCGGAGCGGGAAAAAAAGCGGAAATGACGAAGCAAGTTCGAAGGAAGTAGATTAGGGTGGAGCGAGACAGAGAAAGGCAAATGAAGAGGGACATGGTGAATTATATCATGAGAAACGGATTATGGAGAGGCGTGTCTGAGTGAAGCGAGGCAGATAAGGTCGGGACAGAACAAAGCGAAATCGGGAGGTGTCAGGTGATGTGGAGATGGCAGAGCGGGCAAGGAGCGGACAAGGAGGAACGAGCAAGGTGGAGGGGGCAAGGAGGAGCGGGCAAGGATGTGCGGGCAAATACGAGCGGGCAAGGAGGGCGGGAAAAGAAGAGCGGGCAAGGACAAAGGGGCAAAGAGAAGTGGTCAAAGAGAAATGAGGAAGAAGGGGTGGGAATAACTGAGCAGGTTAGAGCGGAGCAGAATAGAGCGGAACGTGACAGAAAAGTGAATGGAGAGGGCCAGGACGAAGTGGATCATGAGAAAGAAGTCCTAGTGCAGTATGGAAGAGTACTCGCCCAAGCCAAGGCGGAACCGAACGGCGCGCGGCGGGGGGGGGGGGCGTGGTCGCAGGGCGAGGGCAGGGGGCGGGACGCAACGACGCGCGCAACAGCGCTGAGCGGTCGCAGACGGCGCGGTCTCAGCGATCCGTCACGGCCGCCGCCGCTCCACAAAAGTTGTCTGCAGGGGGCGGTGGAAGGGGAGGGGGGCGGGGCTTGCGCGCGCGGTCACCGTGCGGCTCGACGGCGCCTCACGTTGAGTAATGCGGGAAGCCATCGCTTGGCACTCCTCACCTCCCAGGCCGTGCCCCGCCCCGCCACGCCACGCCACTCCTCGTCACGGTTTAATGGGCGAACGCTGCCGTGCCAGCGCCCCGCCTCTCCCACCCCCGGCCCCGCCCCCGCGCTCGTCGCTAACGCTGTTAACGCTCCTTCCGTCTCCGCTGCTCGCTCTTGGACGTTTCCCGCACGCGGGGCTCCCTCGTTAATACCTTTCCGCCTCCTTGTTACTTCGCTTCTGATTTCCACGATGCGTTTCCTGTGTACTCTTCTTATCGATAATGTTTCGGATTGTCTCCTCTTTCAATGTATTTTTAAGAAGAAGTCTTAGTCTCCTTTTTCGTTGTTTATATTCATTCCATCCCAGTTCCTTTCCCCATACATTATTTTTCGTTTTTTATTGCTAAACTCATTTTTAACATTCAATAGTAGACAATATATAACCCACAATACTTCTTATACTAATATTTAAGTCCAACTCGTGAGGATCATTTTCTCACCATTCTTTTATTAAATACTTTCTTTTTAAAATGTAAGCTCTCCCGAATAATTATTTATTTTCAAATATGTTACACCTCATTCTTTTGATTATTAATACTTCCTTTATATAACTTTTACTTCCATTAATCCATTATTTTCGTTGCTTATTAAATACGTCGTCATCCTCTTAGATGCAAATCTTCCCTATGGGTCACGCCGCTCCACGCATATTTAATGTTGAGACCGCTCTTCAACCTCGTCCTACAACTTTCAAAGTATTTGGCTTTTGACCCCAATATCTTTCAACTTCTTTACCCACCACTAACACCTTCCCTTCGCTCTTCCTGTTTAATTTCCTCTTAAATTATCACCCACCGTTCCTCACGTTACTACCTCCTTGAAGTATGCCTAACATCGTCTTCATCATTATCCTACTCACAGCAACGAGCAGGATTCCTACACTCGCGCCCCTGGTCTCCGCAGCACATCCCCGATACTCGCTGCCCGCGGCCCTACATCGACCCCGACCGCCGCCGCCGCCGGGCAGGTGATGGCTCGCCCCGGAAAGAGGATTAACGGCCGGGAATGGAGGCGAATTCGCCAACTTCCAGGCTGTTTTAAGTGCTTGTAATGCGTTACGGGCCGCCGGTCCTCGCGTCCTGATGCTCGCCCGTGCCACTTTCCTCGCTTAATGGGGCGGGTGAAGGTCCGCTCCCCGCCCCGCCCCTCCCCTCCCCTCCCCGCCCCGCCCCGCCCCGCCCCGCTCCGCCCCGCCCCGCCCCGCTCCGCCCCGCCCCGCCCCGCCCCGCCCCGCCCCGCTCCGCCCCGCCCCGCCCCGCCCCGCCCCGCCCCGCCCCGCCCCCCACCGACTGCTTCCTCTCCACCGCCTCCGCGGTGCCTGCCGTGGTGTAGGGATTTTTTTGGCCATTCGCTGCTGAGACGATTACGGTTGCGGATACTTAGTGGCGCGAAGGCTAATAACGGGAGATTAAATCAAAATGCGGGCACGAGGATGATGCTCCAGGGTCAATGGTTGTCACCCGACGAGGCAGCGGTAGGTGACGTATCTATGAAAAAAGGGATCGTGAATGCGTCGGGAAAAAACAAGCGGATTGGGGGCAATTCGATGGATGAAGTTTGCGTCGAAAGCTTCTCCCGTAAGAATTGTTGACGTATGATAGTATCCAGTAAATTTTAAATGACATTAATTTCTTATTAATGAGTAAAATGCATTTAGATCGAACCCCGGTAATATTTGCTCTATAGGTTTCTTATTATTTCTGTAACTACAGGTACTTCCATATTCTTTAGAAGTACTTTTCTCACTTTATTGGTTTTATCAATGTTGGTTTTAAAACAAATCTTTCATCAATATCATTATATTTATATTCTTTAGACTACTCTCTGTAACAACCTTATATCATGTTTATTTAATTTTCTCGACTCTTATTTCAAAGACGAGAGTGGAAAAGAAATTAAACGTTTTATTATTACGTTTGCAAAGATCTATTACGTCTGGAATTTTACAGGTAATTTTCTTACAGGTTACTTTTTGTATATTTTCTGTTTTTTTGCATAAACTACTTTATGTTAAACGTTTCTGCAATTTGAGAAAACCTGCATTTACATTTCAACTAAACCGAATGGAATCTGTTTTATAGCTTCTACTGCAGTAACATTCAAGAGCACCCGCACAACGTGTGTCATTCGTAAACACAGATCGTTCATATCACCGTTAAATGTCTATTTTGTCATGAAAGCAATGATCATTTGTAACAAATAACGGTCGTTTTCAGTGGGTCGATGTGTGGGCTAGCAGACGATCTCTCTTACGCACAGCCATTTGTTGAGTGTTAGTGGCATCGTCTGTCTTAGAAGACTAAACGATGATGGCAACGCATGATTTATAGTGGCTGCGTTCTCAAGGCACCATCGATCATGGAGGGATGTCAACGAGAGACTCCTGTATTGTTGTTGGATAGCAGCGCAGTGAAAGAAAAATTACCAACGCTTGTGTCAGCGTATCCTGCACGATGTGTGCGATACAATATGTATAGAGACCTTCATGACGTAGATAATACCAAGAAAACACAGTTCTTGATTGTATTAACATATAATTTTGATAATAGTGTAAAACAACGCTTCGAGAAGCGGCATTATGTACGAAGTTTTAGAATTAAAGGAAAACCTACACAAAATCGTTAACTCTGATTTTCTTGAAATTAAAACTGACACCCACGAAAGTTGAAAACTCTTTCGAAATTAGAGCCAAAATTACAGCATTTCGGGACCTACATTTTATAATATAGTGATGTATTATTCACAAAATCTATATATATAAAAGAAAGTCGTGTTAGTTACACTATTTATAACTCAAGAACGGCTGTACCGATTTGGCTGAAAATTGGTGAGCAGGAAGCTTAGAGCCAGGAGACGGACATAGGATACTGTTTATCCCGTAACCCATTGTTGTAACGCCGCACTGATAACGAAGGCGATAATGATAGCCGCCTTTCGTTCGCCGTTGATATCAAAGGATTTCATTGCAACATTCTATTTATTTTTCTATTGAATAAAAACAAAACAATCCTAGAAAAAATACGTTTCCCTTATTCGCAAACTTGCTTGATATCAAAATTTCATTGCAACATTCTATTTATTTTTCTGGAAAATACCTTTTAATTTTGTAGATTGTTACATACAAAATCACGACACGAACCAATTATGGTAAAGATAAACTAAAACAACTGAAAGTAAATTTAGTGAAAATGTAAGACGTTTAAGAATCACCTCACTATTTAAAATATTCCTCTTTCCAAAGCGTACTAAAAGCCTTTCCACCTTCTGATTTCATTATTACAAACACAAGTTTCAAACAAATGTCTCTCAAGCAAGAAACAACTTTAATTTCTTTAGAATTCAGTTACGAGGGGCGTTCTACACCGAGAAAACAATAGCATGAACTTTTTTTTATTCTCTTCCGCGTGAAACAATTCGGCCCTCACTATTCCACTTCACTTTTGAAGCGGCGTCGTTCGCATCGAGAATGAGCCGCAAACAAAAACTCGCCGCGCGCATATCGCTCACTTTTCCCGGCGAAATGGGGCGCGCAAGCCGCTCTCAGAGAGCACAAACGATTATGAACCTCCACTCTCTGCGAAAGCGCACTTCCTGCCCGCTTTCCCCAACGCCCTTGTTCCCCTTAATTGAAGCGAAACATCTAACCAGACAAACAAGCAATTTTCCGCATCTCC
Source organism: Teleogryllus occipitalis (assembly GCA_011170035.1). Taxonomy (NCBI): domain Eukaryota; kingdom Metazoa; phylum Arthropoda; class Insecta; order Orthoptera; family Gryllidae; genus Teleogryllus; species Teleogryllus occipitalis. Next base: position 10,988 of record BLKR01015560.1, read on the forward strand.
AGGTGAGAGGGGCTGGGCCCGTTTCGTCCTTCTGCGAAGCCCGTCGCTGCCAGCATCTACGCCTCTGTCTCCGTCTTCACCCCCGCCTGCGGCGCCACCTCACCCTTTCCGTCGTCGTCACCGCTGTTACCGCCGCTGGCGCCTCCACTCCCACCCAAACCTGCGTCTCCGCGTAATCCTTCTTCTCTCTTTTTACTTATCACATCCTGCTCCCCTCTTACTACATTTTCTCCCCAACTCCTCCCCTCTTGCCACTCCTCCTTTTCCTCTCTGACTTCCTCTTTATTTCTCTTAGCATTCACCATTTACTGTGCTTCTGTCCTCGGTCTCCTATCCTCATTTCTCCAACGTATTCTGGTTCCTGCCACTCCATCTATCCCCTTCACTCCTTCTCTTTCTCTGCCTTCGACCCCACCTCTCCCCGCACCCAAGCTGACATCCCCGCTTTATACTTCTTTTCCGAACTTTCTACATTTCCCACAGCACCTCCTTTCTAATTCCTCCACCCTTACCACTCCTACTCTTCCTCTCTCTCTCTCCTCCTCCAATTTCTCTTATTATTCATCATCCATTGTCCCTCTGTCCTCGCCCATACATCCTTCCTTCCCCCTCACTTTCCATCCTTCCATCCTGCTGTTTCTCTCAACCCCCTCTCTCTCCCTCTCCCTCTACAATCCTCCTCCTTATTCTCTCCCCTTCCCCCTCACGGAACCGTTCCCTCCTCCTCGCCTCGCTCCGCCGGACCCAAACGGACCCCTCATTAAGGTTCTGGGCGGCGCGTTTAATTCCCCGCCGCGTCTTTCTGGCGCGCGCTTTTATTCGGGTCGCTCTGAGAGGGCCTCGCGGCAGTTCTGCCTTCTCCGAAGCGCCGCGCGGGGCCGCGCCGCGCCGCGCAGCCTGGAGGCAGAGACAAGGCACGGCGCAGGGCGGGAGGAGGTCGACGGCAAGGGTCAATGAAAATGGCAGTGTAATGGGTACAAAGAAGCAACGGACGGACGAGAAGAGACGGACACTGGGGGTCGATAGAGAGTGGACTCGGCAAGTGATTGCAATTGCTGTGCTCAATTGTTTTGTCTGTAACCAGAGTTGATTTAATCAATTCAAGCTCACTCTTGGCAAGCATATGGCGCATTTCAAATTCTGAAGAAATGAACATAAGCCTTCAAAATATTCATTTAATGAATGTATTTTTTTGAAATTAGAATATGTCTAGAATTGAATAAAAATAGATTCTTAAAAAATGTTAAGGTGAATTATTTGAATTTTTACTTTCATGATAAACTTACAGAAAAAAAATTTATGTGGTTTTTAAAAATCAAAACAGAATAATAACCATAAAATGAATAAAAGTATGAAATAAAAACAAAAATAAAACAACTGAAAACTCAAATTATAATTCGAATTCGAAAGGTTAAAACGCTGTAGAATGTAGGTATTGTAATGGCTTAAAGGCCTTCGGCCTAGCCACATTGCATCAAGATTTTTAATTTGCCTGTAATAATTACCTATTAAATAATAAAATAAAATAAAATAATAAAGAACTACAACATTTCGACTGCCTCAATTTGCTGTCTTCAAGTGTGATTTATTTTAATTTTGAAATGTAAATTAACAATGTACAAATTCAACGTGCAGTAAATTATTGAGTAATTTAAAATAGTGTATATTAAATTCTTGTAATGTTCTCTTATTTTTTGATGGAACAACCTTTCCGAAAAAAGGTGATATAAACACGGCACTGCAAGAGCATAATTTTTTGTAACTTCGAAAACTTTTAAACCCATAACAAATTTTGACATATTGCTTTTGTCACTGACAAAGTACTCACAATGTTTGTGAGCTGACCATTAAATAGCGGTCTTTTGTAAAATATTAATGAAAATATAGAACGTCATGATGTTTGCCCGGCTGAATTTAGCTCAGAATAAGCATTGCCACAAGCTACATAAAAAGTTCCAATTTAGTCGCAACCTGAAGGAGAAGTCTAGGGCTGGCTGCTCTGATCGATAGTTTTCGTTTTTTTCGGTCAATATCTGACCATAAGCAGTACCCTAAAAACAGACCAAGGACCGCGCGAGATTTTTCCTTTATCTTCCTTGTTCTATCCTCATCCATTACTTTCATGCACTTGCACTTACATGCATTACTCTACCAGGCACGGCCAGAGACCAGTCGAAACTTCCGGTTGAGGTGCGCCCGTAAATGAAAATGGGGGAGAAGTCCTCCACAGGCCGACGTTTAAGTCAGTGCTGTATCCAACGATCCGGCGTGGGAGAAAACCTGCCACCTTCAGGTATAAAAACATCACTACACTAATTGAATTAATGACCAAAACAAGTGCCGTTGCCGGAAACATCAATCAATGAATCAATCAATCTATTAAGATGTTTGCTTTTAGGGCTGGTAGAAAACGATAAACACATATATATATATATATATATATATATATATATATATATATATATATATATATATATAGAGAGAGAGAGAGAGAGAGAAATATCTCCACAAGTGACCCACATTCACAGCCTAGTAATGTAGTGCGCATCCGTATTAAATTTCATGAGTAAATTATAAACGTGTGTATATATATATATATATATATATATATATATATATATATATATATATATATATATATATACACGTTTAACACGTTGTTATCTGTCACCCTGATCTTTTCTTGTACCTGACTATTGAGGAGAATAATATTTCTGTAAACAATTCAATATTGAATGTTTTATAACAATAAGTGAATTATAGCAAAATCAAGCATATACTTTACTTAACCAAACGATGTTAACGTCTGGGTGTAAAAGTTTTTGAATGATTGCAACGACAAGTAAACTGAACAACTGCTAAATTGATTCCTTGCATATAACTCGAATTCCTTAAAGTAATGAAACGCAGAGCACTGTAAATTTTCACAAATTTCACTAGCCTCGTTTCTTGGAAATATACGAGAAGCACAAACAAATACTCCGTCTTTTCTTCTTGAGTCTCTCAAACATGCTTGCCCTCTATTCACAGCAGCTCGTCTGCAAACAAATGTCCAACAGGAACGCTGAGAAAACACGCATTCCGACACTCCCATATGGCTCCGCTTCTTATTGCAGAGCGCTCCCAACTCAATAACATGAAGACTAGCAGAAAGGGCGGGCATGGTGGAGGCGACGGAGATAACGGAGGGCCGGGAGTAGGTAGCAGGTTTGTGGGTGGTGCGGGACAAACGTGACTACGCAGCAGAAACAGCTAGGGCCGCTGAACGGGGAGAGCGGTGAGGGTAACATTTTAGAGAAGGATTAATGCTGAAGGTTGGGGCAGCGGATGCGACTGGTTTCTATGAATGCCGAGAACGTCGGAGTAGGCTAAGACATAATGAAAATGAAGGGATGTCTTTGGGGACGTAGGAGAGACGTGACAAAAGAATGACCTGACGACGGAGCAATGTGACGACGAAGTCACGTGACGGCGAAGTCACGTGACGACATGTCACGTGACTGCGAAGTCACGTGACGACGAAGTCACGTGACGACGAAGTCACGTGACAAGTTGGCATAATGACATAACGACGGAAAAGCGGGCAACGGAACAATGGGACCATCTGCTAATGAGGAAACATTTAAAGGCGTACAGAAGGACAGACGGAGTCTTGGACTCGAGGAGTCGGAAACCAGAGTATCCTCAGCGACCGAGAGTCTGTGATTTTGTGTGAAATGGGGTCATCAAGAATACGAGAAGGTGGGACGCAGAGCAATCGGGACAGGGTAGCCGGGAAGCAAGGAAGCCGGGAAAACGGAGAGACGAGAATTCAAAAATGTAGGGCGCCGGGGAGGAGGACGATCGTCAAGGAAACCGGGACACGGAAATACAAGTAGGTGAGAGTCGGGAAGGAGAATCAATGGAAATTGAAAGAAATGGGGCGCTAGGGAGGGGATCATGGGGACGTGTAAACGGGGAGTCGGGGAGAGACGGAGAGAGACGGGGAGAGACGGGGAGAGACGGGGAGAGAGGGGGAGAGACGAGGAGAGACGGGGAGACGGAGAGACGGGGAGTCGGGGAGACGGGAAGATGGGGATACGGAGAGACGGGGGACGGGGGAGACGGGAAACGGGGAGATGGCGGGGTGGTGGGGCGGCGAAGTGGCGGGGTAGCGGGGCAGTGGGGTAGCGGGCTGGCGAGGGTTGGGGTTGCGGGGTGGCGGGGGGTGGGATGGCGGGATGACGGGGTGGCGGGGGGGGGCGACTGCGGGCGAGGCGAATATGCAGTAGAGAAATGCGCGAGCGCTCTGTCCCTGAGCCTTGTTAGCGAGGGGCTCTAACAGGGGCTTTGCTCGCGGCCGAGTATTTTCTTCGCCGGGCAGCATGATGAACAGGCGCGCGGCGAGGGCCTTCTCTTGTGCAGGCTTAGTGGGCGGCGCAGCAAAGAAGGGACACACGAATGTACGCAGGTGATGCAACATGTACCGAGAATCACTAGCAAATTCACTATATTGGTGAGAATCTAGAGGAAATGCAGATTGGCTAGTGTAGCAATTGAGAATGAGATGTTTACGTAAAGAACCAACTTTTTTCAAATAAATCTGGCACCGTAAAAGCGGATTACTGTGATCCAATGTAGAGTTTCCCTGTCAAAGCATAGTGTGTGAAATGTCAAGATGTAAATAAATTTATAAACAACAATTTCCCGATTCTACTTATCGAATGATCGTTTTTGGGTTGGATCTGTATTAAACTAACATTATTATTATTATTATTATTATTATTATTATTATTATTATTATTATTATTATTATTATTATTATTATTATTATTATTATTATGACTCTACTAATACATAAGAACTTAAAATTCAACATAGCAGTGAAAAATATGTTTGTAAACGAGCGAATGTTAATGTACTATAAGAAAAAAATGTGAATATGAAGCAATCAAATTCAATGAAAAAATATTAGATAAAGTCAGCCTTTTAAAAATATGAAAGCTCCTTTGAGTAAATACGTAAGCAGCTTTGGAGTAAAGCGAGTTAACGTGTCTGTAACATGCAAACATAGCAAAATAAGTCTTCAACGTAGGCTATTGCCATAAAAATGAGAGCAATTTTCTGCATCAAAGATATTCAAAGGAAACAGGGTCATTACGACATATTGTTCTACTAAGTTACGATGATTTATTGCCCAACTAACATACGAGTAGCTTTTCCATACCTTTCACCAGAAATGAGTGTATTGGAAATAAAATGGGGTAGGCAAGAAGTTGGCCAAGGAAGCCAGCGACGGGAGGAGGAAAGTCCTCAGACAAACTGCCACAGCGGAGGCGCATTGCGTGACGCTGGGGCGCGACGCGGGGCGGGGTGGAGTGGGGGGGGCAGGGCCGGTCCGGGGAGGAGCGGGGCGGGGCACTGGAGAGGGTGGCGGGGAGTGGCGTAGCGTGACGGGAGGTGCGGGAGCGGGGCGGGGCAGGGAAGAGCCAAGCGGGGGGCAGGAGGAGCAGGGTGGAGCAGGCAGGAGCGGGCGGCGAGTGAAGGAGCATGGCGGGAGGTGGCGGAGCAGGGTGGCGGGGGGCGGGAAGCGGGGGGGGGCACTACCGGGCTGGGGAGGATCAGGGCGGGTCATTGACGAGGGTGTCGGGGAGTGGCGTGGCGTGACGGGGAGGAGCGGGGGGGCGTGGCGTGACGGGGAGGAGCGGGGCGGGGCAAGGAGAAGCGTAGCGGGGGGGGCGGGTCTGGTCAGGGAGGAGCAGGGTGGAGCAGGCAGGAGCGGGGCAGAGAGTGGTGGAGCATGGCGGGAGGTGGTGGGGAAGGGGGACGCGGGGGCAGTGCCGGGCTGGGGAAGAGCGGGGCGGGGCATTGAAGAGGGTGGCGGGGAGTGACGTGGCGTGACAGGGTGGAGCGGGGCGGGGCAGGGAGGGGCGTAGCGGGGGGGTGGGCGGGCGGGGCAGGGCAGGGAGGGGCGGGGTGGGGGTGGAGAAGCGAGGAGCGAGGCGGAGAGTGGTGGAGCATGGCGGGAGGTAGCGGGAAGTGGCGGGAGGTGGCGGGAGGTGGTGTGGCAGGGGAGGGCGGGGGGCTGGCAGCAGGGAGGCGGGGCGGGGCGGGGCCGCTCGTGGCCGCGACGCACGGCGCGGAACAAATATCGCGGCTGGCGCCGGCGAAGTCCGCGCAAGAGGCTCATTTGTTTGCGGAATTAGGGTGGGAGAAGGAAAGACAACGAGAGGACCCAAGGCACGCCTTGGAGATATCCACAGCAGTAAGGATGGTGTTGATATTGATGGAATGGTAGCGCAGTAGTGAAGGTAGTACTGGCAGTTTTAGTTTCAGGAACGATAATGTTGGGAACAATATTGGTGATGGAAGTGTTGTTGATGGTAATGTTGCTGATGGTTGTACTGGTGTTGGCAGTATATGTAGGCAGTATATGTAAGTGATGGTAGTGTTCAATAATGACTTTTCAACGAAAATATAAAATGGTAAGCTCACCAGAGGAAGTAAATCGAATCAAAACTTATTTTACTTATTAAATATAAACATTAAGCAAGTGCATTTTGACTCTAGACATAAACAACGTAAACGAAGCTTATAGCGGGCATTTGTATAGCCTAAACTGCTGATTTAGCCGAGTTTGGTTAACTTTTCTGGCCAAGGAGATTTAAGACCCGTCGGCTCCAATCATCCTATAACATAGTGATTCTCAATCCATGGTGATGCCGCCAAGTAAGTCAAAACATATCCCTATACCACACAATTTGTGTGCTCATCTGCCTCTTAACCCTACTCTGTTTTCGATATCACATGCCACTGCAAGAAAGAATTTCATGTGCTCTAGCAGAAAAGTTAAAAAAGTCAACTTGTTGACTCCCCGTCATCTCTGATCCTTCATAGTTTTTGATAAACTCGCGAGAGAGACGAAGACAGAGAGACGGAGACAGAGAAAGAGACGGAGACAGAGAAAGAGACGGAGACAGGGAAAGAGACGGAGACAGAGAAAGAGACGGACACAGAGAGAGAGAGATGGAGAGACAGAGGCGAAGAGTGACGAAGAGATACGGAGAGCTAGACAGAGAGGGAGAGGGAAGGAGAAAAAGAGAGATAAAGGGCAGAACAACGTCTCCCAGGTTCCGGTAGTTTATGTATAAAACTCCAGAGCACCTGCCATAATTTATCTCTTGCCACGTTTGCGCAGAGGGACCAAGGTACTGCAGGCTTAGAGACCAAGCGCACACAGCCAGCACCGCCCACCTCATTCATCGTGAGCAGTCAATACCGCGCAGTACTTAGTCACGGGGGAGGAGCAGGAGGAGGAGGAGCGGGGCGCGATCACAGCACATCACATGTCGACGCGTTTGTCTCACGGCGGCAGAAAACCGCTTAGTGCAGCACATGCAGAGGAATGTTACGCATGGACGTCGTTGGCGCGGGGGGGGGCTAATATTTTTCAATACACTTTTTATTCAAATTTCATTTTATTTTCTGTCATACAGAGTAGTTAGTGTTTCAAATGATTTCTAATGAATTTTTCGAAAACTCAAAAATTTTCTGCGAGAAAGCTCCAAATTTCGTATTTACAGAAACGCTTAAACGCCATTTTCTTAAAAACTGCTCCAAATTTTTCAATTAAAATGACCACTTCCGACGATTGAGAACATTTCAAAACATATACTTTGGGTGGCGATAGATGGTAGCTCGTAAGAGCATGTAGTACGTTCGAATAGCTAGTTCAGGCCAAAGAAAATAGAAAACTAATACGCGAAGGTCTGTGCTATTCTGTATCACTACTAGTTTACTTTCTCATCCTTCGTAATAATAGAAAGTATTGTAATCATGCGCTGAAAAACGGTCAATTTTCGACAGTAAAACTCTAACTGCAAGGCTCTGTAACAAAAATCTGGCAAAATCCTGTTTCTAAATACAGTAAATTACTGCCTCTAACACGTTGTATACTCAGAATACATTTTTGTGTGTACTTAATACCGAAAAATGTAATTATAGTAAATCATCTGTCTGTTCGTCCGTCTGTAAAGAAATTGGTGCTACTCTCATTTCTGGCGAACTCCTCGTATTTTAGGGAATTGCAAAAATTTAACATTTCAAAACTACAAAATTTAAGATAGAGATTTTCCCCTTAAATTGTGTTCTAAACACATATTTTATAAACCGGAATTTAAAAAAGGGCATGATCATTAAAAAAAGAAATTTCGCATAATATGGGCTTGAAATTAATGAAATTTATGATAAAACAAATTTTCTCAAAAACTGCTCCAAATTTTATCTTCATTTTTTCACGGATAGAACAAGGAATATTTATAGGAATAACGCAGGTCTCATTTTCGTTGAACTTTCTAAATTTTCGAAAAATGAAAATTTTAAAGAATGCCAGAATGTATATGCTGTTGTAGCAGCTCTACTTGACTATAATACTTTTAGTATCACATACAACAACGATAATGTTTAATCGTTACAAATCTAGAGACTGAAACGATAGCATGGCAAACTCAAAAAAAAAAAATAGGAAAGAAATAAAAAAAATGCAGACTTCCGAAATTTGTGAAAAGGGGGAACTAGGAATATAATGAAGATACTCCCAATTTGGCGGGTAGATGTAGGGGTACCCTGGTGGCACGTCATTTTCATATGTAACGAAAAAGATTAATTGCTTTCAGACACTACTGCTTAACCGAAGCCAACACTATCACCTCCACCGCTAGTACCGTCGTGGCTGTTAACATCTGCGCTAGAATTTCCAAACCTCGAAACTTTATTTAACAAAAAAAAATGACGCGTGGTTAATTGCCAAATAAATACATTAAATGTTTGTTCGTAATTATTATTTTTTTATTTCTTAGAAATTGTTTATTGCAAAGTCCGTTTTACATATTTTAAATTTTTTTAAACTAATTTATCGCGTGCTTCCCGTTAACTTTTGTCAAAACTAAAATTCTGCGGGAGTTCTAGCCAAGAACATTGATCCTGAGACACTCATGATCTTAAGTAAGGAAAAGGAAATTGGAAAGGTGGGAAATGTAAATTGGGACCATTCAGGTGGTGACGACGTGGTGGGTCGTGTACTGCCATCTCCATCAAGGAAGGCGGTGTAAGGCTGGTATGAAGGGAGCACAATGACAGTGCGATTGTGGTGCGACGGGTGGCAGTACGAACTGCGTGAAACCAGTATGATGGCAGCGACGAGGTAAGGGAGACATGAGGAAGTCCCGAGGGAGACGTAAAGAAGACATGGTGGAGTCGCGAAGAAGACATGACGAGAACGTGGGAGAAATGGGAGAAAAACAGGAAGGTCATAGGTTGGGGCAGAGGGGGACGGGAGGGTAACGTGAAAGAGACATGAGACGGTAGAGAGGGGAAAGAGATGGAAGGGAAACAGGAGAGTGATGGGAGGGATTCGGGAAAATGACGTGCGGGAGACGTAAAAGAGAGGAGAGAGAGTTGGGAGGAAAACGGGTGGGAGATGTGAAAGAGACGAGAGGAGAGAGATGGGAGGGAGAGGAGAGAGAGACAGGAGAGAGACGGGAGAGAAACGGGACTGAGATGGGAGTGAGACAGAAGGGCGACGTGAGCGTGACGGGAAGGAAACGTGAAAGAGATGGGAGGGAGAGGGGAGAGAGATGGGAGGGCGACGGGAGGGAGTCATGAGGGTAATGAGAGGGAGACGTGAAAGAGACGGGAGGGAGAGGGGTAAGAAATGGGAAGGAGAGGGGAGAGAAATGGGAGTGCGAATGGTGAGAGATGGGAAGGAGAGCGACGGGAGAGAAACGAGAGGGAGATGGGAGTGAGACGGAAGGGCGACGTGTGGGAGACGGGAAGACGTGAAAGATACGGGAGGGAGAGAGGAGAGAGGTGGGAGGGAGACGGGAGTCAGTCATGACGGAAAGGGAGGAACATGAAAGAGACGGGAAGGAGAGAGGTGAGAAATAGGAAGGAGAGGAGTGAGAGAAGGGAGGGAGAGGGGAGAGAGACGGAATAGAAACGGGAGATGGAAGTGAGGCGGGAGAGTGACGTGAGAGGGAGACTTCAACGATGCTGGAGGGAGATAGGATGGGGAAGGGTAAGAGATGGGAGGGAAACAGGAGGGAGACAGCAGAACAACGAGGGCTGCAAGAGAGCGGCGTAGACGTAGAACTGGGCTGAGGGCGGATCAAGGGCGGTGCAAGAGACGGCTGGGAGAGGGCACACAGGCAGCATTGAGTGGGCGCAGGGCGAAGTGAAGTTCGGGGTGGGCGTGGGCGTGCTGGCAGCCTTGCGATGCAGCGCGCGCCGCGTTTGCACAGGCATGGCCTCCTGCGCCGGGAGGAGCTGCGCACGCGGGGCGGCCGAGGGTTTGAGCAACCACTTATCGCCCGGAATCAACACGGGGCCGTCTCCGACCGCCACCGCGCCCTCGTGCGCAGCGCTGCCGCCACAAGCGCCAATTGGTCAGTCCCTTGCTCCTGCACATCGGCTCGGTCTGCCTTGTAATGCCACCATTGATAAATTACCAGTACTCTTCCTGCTGATCAAATCTCTGATCATTGTTCACTAAAATAGTTGTTTCAATATTTTATTCTCAATATTTATTCTTAATAAAAAATTGTTGTAAATATTTATTCTTACAACGACACTTCACCATACTAGAGCTTTGCTGTTTATCTCGTATACACTCTTCGTCGTCAACTTCTATCTTCTCCATCAATATAAGCACTGGACAATGTTTTCGAATCTCCCTCATGACACTTGTGTCACACTATGGGCTGAAAGGAAGTATAAACATTCTTTTACCACGTATTTTGCATTCTTAGTTCTTACTCCTCATGACATTTAAATCAGAGGACGAGTTACAAATTTTGAGGCAATTTCGTTGTACGAAAATGTAATCTGAGGGAGGGCCCACAGGCAGTGCCTTATGGTGACATTTCGTCGTTCTGCAACTTTGTTCTCTTCGTGTAGACTACAGTTTGATCTCATTTTTCTGGCATTTATGGGATAGTAAACTTTCTTCTGCGCCAAATCGGTGAGTCACCCATACATCTATCCCAATGAGTCTCTCCGACACTTGTCTGCCCTCACATCATATTTCGACAGCCTCCTATCATTTCATCCACATGTCGGTCACCTTCATCTAACGCGCTTCATCTCGCCGTCTACCTTCGAGTTACTCCGCGCTCACCAAGTATTTTATTGCCCTCTCCCCGCGCTTTCTGCGCCTCCTCTCCGCTGTCATTCCGCTGCTTCCTTACCATCGATCGTCGTACCGGCGACCTTGCCCCTGCCGACGTCCCGCGCCGCCAGCCACCGTGACCCGGCGCGTTGCCGCAGGCGCGTCCGGCGACTTCCGATGGACGGACGCACACCGCCCCTTCCACCGACCCCTTCTCCCTCCCCTTCCACCGGGTGTGACCGCCGCCAGCAGCGCACACACGCGGGCGCCATCGCAAACACGGGCTGCTTCCTTAAGCCCGCGGGCCGATACGGAGCCCGGAGAGATTGCCAGAGGCGACGCAGGCGGGCAGGGCTAGCGTGGGCGAGGGCGGCGGGCGGTGAGGGCGACGAGGACGGCGGTGAGGGTGAGGGCGTAAGTGCGGGCGCTGGTAGTGGTGGCGACAGCTGTAGCTGTTGTAGCGTGGGCGGTGGTGACGGTGGCAGTAGAGGCGGGGCGCTGGTAGTGGTGGCGTCAGCTGTAGCTGTTGTAGCGTGGGCTGCGTGGGCGGTGGTGACGGTGGCAGCTGAGGCGGGGGCACTGGTAGTGGTAGCGTGAACTGCAATGGTGGTGGTGAGGGCGGTGGTAGCGTAGTCTGTGTGGGCGGCGGTGACGTTGGCGGCGAAGGTGGGGGCGCTGGTAGTGGTGGCGTTAGCTGCGATGGTGGTGGGGGGGCGATGGTAGCGTAGTCTGTGTAGGTGGCGGTGACGTTGGCGGCGAAGGTGGGGGCGCTGGTAGTGGTGGCGTTAGCTGCGATGGTGGTGGTGGGGGCGGTGGTAGCGTAGTCTGTGTGGGCGGCGGTGACGGTGGCGGCGCTGGTAGTGGTGGCGTCAGCTGCGATGGTGGTGGTGGTTGGGGTGGTGGTAGCGAGGGTTGTGTGGACGGCGGTGATGGTGGCGGCGGAGGCAGGGGCGCTGGTAGTGGTGGCGCCAGTGGTGGCGGTGGCAGCGTGGGCTGTGTGAGTGGCGGTGACGGTGGCGGCGGGAGGCAGGGGCGGTGGCAGTGGTGGCGGTGGTGGTGTGGGCGGGGAAGGGCGATAGTAGCGTGGGCTGCGTGGGCGCCGGGGGTGGTGGAAGAAGCGGCGGTGGCGGCGGCCGGCTCGCCCGGATGGCCAACGACCCGCCCGGGGACAGGCGTTGGACGGCAAATGACGAAGGCCGCGAGGACAGGCCCTGCCTGCCGACGGCTCCGCTCGAGGAACAGCCTGGTAACAGAGCGGGACTAAGGGAAGATAAATGTGTTTGTGGAGCGAGCCAGCCCTGTGTATGTATGCGGGGGAGCCTTCGACGGGCATATGGAGGCACTTCCACTTTCGTAATCGCACACGGAACGTGCTCTATCTTACCTAACACTATAATCAGGCCTGATCATTTTACATGTAAAATAAAAATACAACCACCGTCTTCTGTTCAATAGAGGAAAGCATGTCTGATGTCATTTAGATCAAAAACAGTTTTTTAATTCAAAATAATTTCGACCACTTTTCTTTTTCTTTAAGGTCTAAAGTTTCATTTTTTAGATGGGCGGAATTTCCACGAATACTTCTCAGTATCACCGAAGAGAAATCTGTGTTTTTACCAACGACAAAACACAAATTTGAGAATTGATGTATCAGTGCAGTCAATGAAGAGGTAAAAGAGAGCCTAACGTATAGGAGTGAGATATATGGATCTATTTTTTTGAGTTAAGTACATTTATATTCTTCAGAAAACCCTAAGTTTTCTACCTCGAAATACTTCTGGAAAGTTTTGTTGCTAAAAAATTTGTGAACTCTTTAGTTTTTTGTAGTGACTTTCAAAATGGTTATATACAATTTATATATCACAAATTTCTCTGTCAGTTGACTGCTTAAATGGAGTTTCTAAAATAAAACGGTTATCGAAATAAACTTAATGAACTTTAAAATTTCACTTCATTTCCCCATTTTTTCTGAAGCTTCAAGTTACTTAACTTCAAACTATATAAGATATAATTTGAAAAACTTCTACTTAAAAATTCAGTGATGTGTTAAATCCCCTGTAATCATATTATATGTGTGACATGTAAAAAGAAATCGTATATGTGCGATTTTTGAAAAACCAAAAGAGAACATCAAAATGGAGTTTATTTCATTTCATTAATGTTATTTCGTGCACTTAGCACTATCCGTACAAAACTTTTACTGTAAAATTAGAGCCGTATTGTGAGAAAAATCTTTTATCAAAACGCGCTGGTCTGGGAGACACTTCTCTGGAGATGGTTGGGGATAGGTGAACACGTAAGATAGAACAGTTAATTTGGTGCATTAAAAGTAAGATAACATGGCAGTAATGACCAAAAACGTTCGCTAGTGGCACAAATTCACACTAGTTCAGTTGTCCAGTGAGGTTGCAAAAGTTACGTTCCAGCACTTGGAAGATACCAATTATCACCTAATATGGTCTAGGAGAGCGTTACGTTTCTATGTTGGAAGTAATAGTTCCCCATTCCCATCCATTTTCCCCTCCTTGTTTCGGTAGCACAGTAATTTAATAAAAGGGTGTGGATATGCTCGGTATAGAGTTGGAGTGAGTGCAACGTAGATTGAAAGAATTAAACGACGATGGCATTCGTGTTCTTTGAGGTGATATGGGAGATTATACAGATATCTACATCCTTCGACGCATTTGAAAAATCCCATTGCGTTGTCCCATTGGAAAAATCCTTACATAATGTCCACAGCAAAAGATTTTGAAACCAATTAATTACTTTATTATGTTTCCTACGACATTTATCCAATGTAAATAATCACGTTTCGATATCTTAAACGGTTCAATAATATTTGTGGTAATGCTAGTACCTTAATGCGGGCATATCTGCTAGTACCTTAATGAGGGCATATATACCTTAATTAGGGCATTTCTGTTAGTCTAAATGGCATAACGACCCGTTTAGCAGAATATGCTAAATGATATTGGAGTCGTTTACAACACAATGCGCCAACTAGTAGTACAAAACTGGACTCTGCATCCATGTAGTTCCTTGCAAGTCAAAAGTAGTAGCGAAGCAGATTAATGGAACTCACGGGAGATAGACCATGCGAAAGGCAAAACCTCACGCGCAGCGCGAAGGCGGGAGCCTGGGACGTTCAAACGCAGCGGGGAGAAGGACGAGCAACGGGTGGAAACGGTGGACGTTCGGTGGACGGAAACGGTGGACGAGCAACGGGCGGAAACGGTCCAACGTCAGGCGGAAACGCGTGGACGGTGGATACGGGCACACGGGAATACCGGGACAAGACGTTATGGAGACAGGTTGCAGGAGCACAGGGAGGTTGAGACACTTGATTTGAAGCCACGGAATGGGAAATACCAGAGTCACAAAAATGAGGAACCCCAGAGTCACAAAGATGGGAGACCCCCAGAGTCATAAAGATGGGAGACCCCAGAGTCATAAAGATGGAGACCCCAGAGTCACAAAGATGGGAGACCCCAGTCACAAAGATAAGGAACGTGACCCCAGAGTCACGATGATTCAGGTGACGCTGGGACGCAGAGACGCGCGATTACGGGGACTGGAATAAGACAATGCGAAAAATTAAGAAAGCAGTAAACTGGGGACACGAGAATGTGGGAACGCAGTAATACAGACTCGACGGATCATGTGACGTATTTCGAGCGTCGAGGTTGCAAACAGTCAGAGGTGAAGATACTGAAGTGAACAGCTAGACTGCTGTGAGAGTGCTAGTTCAGCCGCGAAGAGCAAAGATTCGGGAACGTAAAGATGCCGGTCGTGGAGGTACGAGGAGTCCAGCAGCCCAACTTCGTGAACGCAGAGACGCAGAAACACGAAAGGTTGAGATGCAGTAATTCGGGGTCGAGGGGAGATGCAATGCGGACATAGGGACGTGGAAAGTAAGAGACGCAATAATTCCGAGACCGTGGGGAGCAGTAATGCGGTCGCAGGAAACACGAAAGTGACGACACAGCATTATGGATACACAGAAAGCTGTGATGTGAATGCGGAGAAGCAGAATTGCAAGTAGAGATGAAGGAACATGAAACTGGATGGATATGGGGATACAGAGCCGCAAGGAACACTGGAATCCTGGATTGGAAGGCGTGGTTGCGAGCTGCAGAGCAGACCGCGTTGGGCAGCGAAGAGACGCTGGTGCGAGGGAAGGGAGACAGCTAGCGGGACGGCGCTGCTCGTAAGTCCCTGTTCATGAGCCCCAGGCCACCGCGTGTTGGCATAGCAGCGCCGGCGCGTGCGTTATATGTGGATGTGCGCAAAGTGCGCGGGTCGCATATGATGGCGTTTCTCAAAGGGAAGGTTAATACTCGGTCCAGACGGATCCCTCAGCGCAGTGGTAACGGCGCAAAACGCGAGCTGCTGGTTCGAATCTCCCTTTGAACAAGGACGTATACTTCAATGCTATGACATGGTGAGTTCTTCCACAATCACTTTGCAATATCTTATACCTAATATCATCTCACTTCTACCAGACTGAATCTTGTATTGTGTTGCGGATGCCTGCAAAGTTCGCGGCAGCGATGGTTGTAATGGTTAGTGTATTGAACTATTATACCAAGTTCGCGGGTTCAAACCCGATCGAAGCCGTGGATTTTTAGGGCGAAAAAATCCTTCGTACGCCTTCCTTTGGAGGGAAAGTAAAGCCGGCTGTCCCATGTTTGTAGATTTACCGCACGTTAAAGATTCTCAAGCCCAAATGAAGCCTCTGAGCTAAATTCAAATTGCCTGTTTCATCGCCCAAGAAATCCCTTCTTTCTCGTTTAGTTGGTGAAAGGAGCGAAGCAAAATTTGCGTGGTCAGACGGAAGAGCGGGACTCAAGGCCTGAGTCTCACCACGAAAAATAAGGCTTTAATTCAAAGTGAGCGCCTCCTGACCAGTACCGACACTCCCTACCAGTAATAGAACGCAAGCGGCGCCATTGACTTAACAAGTCATCAGCGGCAGAGAGCGCAAAGGGCTTTCGAGCTTTAGTAGAACGATGAAGTGAATGCCAGGGTCAAGGAAAGCTAGGATGTACGAACCGGAGGAGTCAGCTGAGGTCACGGAACGAATTGTACCTAAAAAGATGAAGTGACGGAAAGACCAAAGGATTGAAACACCCGGTCCCAGTGACACTATTTACCGAAAAAACGATACTTCTATATATTAAGAGTTACTTGAAATGCGAATATGTTGTGGACGTATTCCATATTATAGTTTTAAATATAACTTTTAAATTGCATACGCATGTGTACTTATTTATAGATACTAATTACTGATATCTTATTTATTACTACTGCTAATTTGCTACTTATTTAACTTAATTCAATAAGTAATTGCAATAATAATAATAAAAATAATAATAATAATAAATAATTAAAATACTTCCAACTTTCCATTTCTTATTCTTTACAACATAAGAAACGAAGAACAAATCATTAAAAATGTTTAGGGAGATGCTCGGCCGAATTTCGTAACCGATTCTGCACAGACTAATAAATTGCCATAAAAAGTACTACATCCTAGAGTTATCCACTTTACTGAAATGGAGATATATTCTGAAATTACGGACTAATTGAGGAAAATATAATATTCTAGTGTTGTTTCAATATTAATACGATACTTGCATTATATAACACGATAAAAATAATGCTCCTTTTCAATCATAAATATTACGGTGATAAAGTTCGATAGTAAGAACTGCAATTAAAATTACTAATACATAAAATTATATTGAATTAATAAATTTTGCGACAGTATATACCCAATCTGCAACCTTGAAAGAATGTACCATTACTACAAACTCAGTACGTTAATCCATAACGTGGTAGTGAAAGTACAGCACCAAGCTAATAATTTGATAATCAACACCAAAGAGGTGTGATCTTGTCCAGATAAATTCTCGACAAACTTAACTTGCAACAGAAACATTTTCCTGCAATGCTCAGGAAAGGATTGATAGTTCACACAATGCTGACACAGATTAGTCGTTCATAATCACACGCATATTCGATTAGTCATTCCAGGATCTCTATCGAAAAAAAAGAACCAGCAAACACGGACGCACGCGAGTCAATAGAGAAGAGACGGCGTGAGTGAGCAGCGGGGAGCAAGACAAATCACGCGTTAATTCGCGCGTTAGGGCCGGGCCGACGCGGCGGGGCCACAGGGCGTCGCCCGCGTGCGCCACGGCCCGCGAGGGGGGCAGGTTCATTACACCGCAGACCGCCCCCCTGCACCCCCTGCACCTCGTCCCGCCCCCGCCAGCGACCCTGCCGCTCGCACTGCGGCACGTTGCGTGGCGGTGCGCGACCGCGCGTGGCGGGGGGGGGGGAGGACGGGGCAGCTGGGCGGGGCCGCATCGGGGGCGACGGCGGCGGCGGCGGCAGCGCCGGGCTGACAGGCGACAAGTGGGCGACCCGGCAAACAGGTTAACTGCGCGTCGTGGCTGGGCGACTCGACAAAAACCCGAGAGAGGGCGCCGCGACGTCATCCGCCCCCGCCCCCGCCCCCCGCTCAGGCTCTCGCTTCCGCCCCCGCCCCCGCACGCTCTACCCCCAGCACCGCTTCCGCGGTCACCGCAGCCGTCGGGGACGGACGACCGCAGTGCGGCTGGACGCTAATAAAACCGCTGCCGCCGTCCCCGCCCCCGCGCCCGCGCCCGCCGTCCTGCCCCCGCGGTCTGTCACCCCCGAGGCAGCGTTAATGAACAGCTCACCCTTCGGGACCGGCGGTGGTGGCGGTGGCGGCGGCGGCGGCCGCGGGGGCAGGCGAGCCCCGCGGAGGAGGAGGCTGTGAGGTGCGCGGGCTTGGGGGACAGACGCGACGATGTCGGCCGCAAGGGAGGGACCAGGGGACTTTGCATTGGGGTTAGGGGACAGCGCTGGTTCCACGAGAGGAGAGATGAACAGGTGAGATAATGTTGTAGGAGTGGCGAGAAACTGGTGGAAGTTAAGAACTGTGGAGCGGTAGATTTGTACTTCCGGAAAGGTGGCGATTAAGTGGAAGAGGAACGTGAGATGACAGGTGAAGGCGTACACGGTAATGAAAGAATGAAAGGTCCAAAAAAGAAAGGGACACTTGGATCCTGCACATCAATAGTTAGGAGAAGACTACAGGAAATATATGGAAATCGACACTATGGAATATCAATGCTACGAAGAATGCAGCGGTTGAGGTGAAGAGAAAATAAAATAATAACAGTGGTAGCTTCTTACTGCCATAATTCAGTATAAGTAAGGCAAATGGAGGAAAACAGCAATGAAATCCAATGTAGAAGAAGTATGGTTGACTACGGAGAGCTTTTATTCGTGGAGGAGACATTTCCATAAACGTTAGGACTACAAAACGCCGATGAATTTCGTTTGGCTCACAATAAAAATGCATGAGTTACGAAAAGCTTGGTGAAGAGAAAAGTATGAGAGATGATTGAATAAGAATTGCAGAAATAAACAATGCAACTAATGCAATTTTCCGAAACATTACGCGTTTGAATGTTGGGCAATGTAGGTTTTTTCTACAATTTTAAGAACTGCATTGTAGTTGCAACATGCGTATAGTCTTCTTACATTTTAAGGACATATTTTTAGTCTTCTTTCAATATTAATATACAGTATTATTCTTATACTATATAGAATAACAGAATCATTGCTTGCCGGTAATCTGTTTAGTATTTCTCCTTTGAATTTTTATTGCACCATAATTCCATTTTTTTTAAGTTTTCAGCAAACAAGATCTAAGAATATATCTAATTGACTTAACAATGACAAAATGTTGATCAAAAATTGAACTGTTACGAATTTCTCATACCACTATTATGTAATTGCAATTGGGCTCTGTGTGAAAACACTATAGATAACTTACTATTTGAAAATTTGGTATTTTGACTTGCATGCTGCATTATTTTATACTATACTGCACTGCATTATTTTAAACGAATTCATGAAATTAAGATTTGCCTCCTTTATTAACGAAATCTGAAACAAACGTCTTTTCGAATATCAATCTACAGCTAGAAAAGTTTAAAATTACAAATAATACAAAATATAAAAATGAAGTTTACCTCTCAAATTACTGCGCAGCCCCTATGATTTTCGTCCCCTTACCTGCAACAAATAAAATTATCATTATTAGAGGCGGTTGTAATGCTGAAAACAATCCCATTTCCCCCATTAAATTTCCTTGTAAGCATGCAGGAAATATAAAAAGAGAAAAAGCGATTGGTACTCTATGTCTAGTACACGTTTCATTAACAAATTCAATAACGACATGAACGTTTGTCGTTTCTATAAGCGCATGGAGTAAGAACTTCATAAAGAATAAAGCGTATTTTACGTTTTTACGTTATTGATCAATTTTGCAATAAATGACGGTGACTGCAGGGACTCTAATCGCGAGAACCGAGGGCTCGAGATTTGTCAGTGACGAAATTCCGATACTAATTACATAGCTAGGTGGAATTCAGCCGCTAACTAGAGGAGAAATCTGGCGGCTGGCTGCTCTGATCGGCAGTTTTTCTTGGTTTCTCCGAAAACACCAATGCCGGAGCAGTACTCTAACAAGAGAAACAATGATCTCGCTCGTTCTTTCCTTCGTCTTCTTTGTCCAATCTCCCCCATTCCCACACACTTTCATGCCCACACATATTGGGAAAACAACCGAGAGCTTAGAGCTTGTTTCATCTGCCCGGCGAAGGAAAGATATATGAACATATTTTTCGCAAGCCGACATATAGGCCCCAGATACCACCATCCAATAAACTCCACCGTCTACCGGAATAAAATTTCACTATATTACCGAGACTATTGACTATAGCAGTAGACGTGCTCGACAACATCAATCAATAAACGAACTAAATACGAAGTTTTCATTTTCTCTTTATTCTTACCAACGAGATTTTACTGGGAGCGGTAGCTCAGTGCATCAACTGATGTCACTGCAGCGCCTCTGACCAGGAGGTCCTAGTTTCGAGTCCTGACGGCGGCACGATTTTCGACCCTGGTTTTGCAGCTAGGTTGAATTCAGTCGCTGTCTGGAGGAGAATTCTAGAGGCCGGTTGCTCTGATCGGTAGTTTTTCTGTGGTTTCTCCGATCAACACCAGGCGAATGCCGGAGCAGTACCCTACCAAACGGACCACTGACCGCGCGTGATCTGTCCTTCCTCTTGCTTGTCCTATCCTCCCACACACACGCACTTACACTAACATGCACTACACTACCACTTTTCCGGGAGACCGGTTGGGAGCTTAGAGCTTGTCCCAGCTGGGGCGGTGCCCCGCTGGTGGGAGAGTCCTGGTTAGGGGGAAACCCCGCTAGCCGACGGTAGGTCGGCACCGGATCTCGCCATCCAGTGGGGGAAGATCACCGCCATTTCCCGAGAAAAAACATGTTCTACACTAACGGGACTAATGACCAAAGCAGTTGACGCGCCCGGAAACACGAAAAAATCAATTGAAAAGAGAAAAGAGATTTTAATGCTGGTATAAAAGTTAATTCTTCTTTATAACGTTTTAATTACAAGTGTATTAAACAAGTACTTTCAGCTTAATTATTCCTGTCGTTTGAAATCCTTTTTATTGACTCGTCGAGGCATTTAGGATCCCGAAGTGCTAAGGCATCGAACATTCATTTTACTTCTTTTAGAACCGCTACCGGAATATCGTGAAACCAGCATCGATTCTTTTTCCTCATAATCGTTTAACTCTAAACGAATGTACTAATTACAAATTCTCGATGATTTGTACAAAACTCTGTGTATTATCAAAGCTGGGATGTATCTGTGTTTGTAACTCCTTTTGTAGATAGAAATAAATAAATTGAAATCTCAGGCTGTTTAGAAACCTCACCAGTAAAAGCAGTTACTTTCAACGCACGCAAAGTGAGCTAAACTTTTAATTTTTATCTCTAGTGCTGAAAGTGATAGGACACTCTAATATTTAGATACAACTGTGGATACAACAAAAATAAATTTTGTTTGCATGAGCTACTACTATCTTAACGTAACATATTGGTTTATACACTTGAATTAAAATTTACATAAAATGAATGTCAGTAAGTCTGTCTTAAAATAAGGTATGAGACACGTAATATGATACTTTATTCATTTTGTATCTTCGGGAAGAGGGTTCGGAGTCGGGGTCGGGAAGCGGAGTCGGGAAGTGGGTTCGGGACGCGGGGTCGGAAGCGGGTTGGGATGCGGGTCGGGAAGCGGGTCGGGAAGCGGGGTCGGGAAGCGGGTCGGGAAGTGGGGTCGGGAAGCGGGGTCGGGAAGCGGGGTCGGGAAGCGGGGTCGAGAAGCGGGGTCGGGAAGCGGGGTCGGGAAGCGGGTCGGGAAGCGGGCTCGGGAAGCGGGGTCGGAAAGCGGGGTCGGGAAACGAGGTGCGGGTGACGGAGAGCGGGAGGCGGGCGGCAGCGAGGGCGTGAGCGTAGGGGGGAAAGAAAGAATGCGGAGGGCTGGCGGGCCGGTGAACGGGAAGTGGTCGTCGTGTGGTGTGCGGTGTATGTGTGGCGTGGAGGGCGTGGCGCGGTGAGGCGCCACGAGCGCCTAGGGGAGTAAGCAACTTCTAAATAATCGAGAAGAGCGCAAAGGCGCCTCTACCGCGCAGCGAGATAAACGACCTAATGATGGGGACGAGCCTCCTCCGCCATCGGCAATTTTAGTGGAATCGCCTCCACGCTCCAAAAGCTACTCATGCGTGGAAACAACAGTGGTAATGATCGATTGGCAGCAGAATCTTGACCAAATTCGAATGAAAAATGAGTTTTTTAAAGGTATTTTACTATTTAATCCTGAACACAATGCAGTGTACCGCGATACAATCAGAAGGTTCCGTCAATACTGATGCTCCATTAATTGTGTCGTCATTGAACTTTGAAGTTGTTTTCCGTTTTTGCAAACTATCATCAGAAATTCTTGCATAAAATTCCTAATGAATTTCTTCAGGGAGAACATGAGAAAACGTGACACAGAATTCATAACGGAAAGAGTATTTTAGGGTCTGCAAACCATATTCTGGGGTGATGTACGAAATACAAGAGACCCTTCTTAAACAAAGAACGCTAAGGCACTTCAAATGGGAATCTTATGTAGCACGATCTTCAGTCTAATACTGTTAGATTGCGTACGTTTGGGCGAAGAAAGTTTCCTTTCAATTTGGCATTGCTCAGATCGCCTAAATAGAGTTTCCGTGAGTGTCGTATTTGCCATGGCTTTGTGATTTCAGGGTTTATTAGATCAGATCACGAACAAAGTTATTGATATAAACAGGGTTATGATTTGCAGTAAATTGAAATAACTAGTTACAAATGTTGATTTCGCATATTCAAGGGCGAAGATACTGTGTTTATTCAATGTATATGAAGGGAAAAGTCTGTAAGCCATTTGACCACAGAGCTGTAAGAATTAGACCTCCGTGTACGAACGCCCAGTGGAAACTATTTCCCATGAGGCGACCAGTCCGAGATCGAGATCTCAAATTGATATTTCTTGTTAACTTAAAACTTTAGAAACGTAATTTTCAAATGAAGGTTTTGACTGATTAATAATGATAAAAGCGTTTGCAGCATTTATTTTATAAACAGACATTATTTATAAATAAATTAAATGTAAATAGATATCACAAAAATTAAAAAGGCTGCTAAGAATAATTAACAATTTCTAAATTCAATTGAACCATTTTATTTTGCTTATTTTTATTCCGAAATTATTTTTAATTTTTCTTCATATCATTAAGAAGACAGTGATCAGTTTCCTGAGGGCATAAACAGCTATAATATTATCATCGACAATTATTTTTAAGTTGATAACTTGAAAAAAAGAAAAAAAACATTTTTGAGGAACATTTTCCGCGATTTACGTAATTTAGTTGTAATATCTTGGGCGTGATATTTTGATTCCGAGTTCTTAAAGCTTTTAACACACTTCGCGCTCTTGGCTTCAAGGGACTGACCATTCACATTATTATGTCGTCACAAGAGAAGCGAGTGGTAATGTGTTTTATAATCCGTATTTATACTACGTTTTACAAGCTTTTGAATAGCAATAAATCCACTAATTAATCTTCCTATTACTTATTAATTAATTCATGACATTCATTTGGTATTTTTCGTTTGTATTGTATTGAATTTCCTCAGTTAAACACATGCTGACATATTCATTGAGCACAAACTTGCTCGTATTTCGCCACTCGTGGCCTCCCTCGACCGTTTAATTACACGGATTCGTGCTCAGTCCTTGTGACCTTAATATCCTACATCTCTAAAGCGTACTTTCGTTTTCCGTCGGTCTCTTGCTCAGTCTCTTTGTCCCTGTTAGAAACTTTGTGCTCCTCGTCACTCACTCACTCTCTCCCGGCCTCCCCCCCCTCTCTCTCTCTCACACACACACACATAAATATAAATATACTCCCATACGTGCGCTCATATAGCAAACAGCTGGCCCATTCAATCCACACAACCTTCAGCTGGCATTTCCATTTTCGCCCACACACCCATCTCAGCGTAGTCCTCTGCTCGCCGTCCATCGGCTTTCGCCCTTCGCCCACTGCCTACAGTCCAAGGCCGTCCAGTCACTGCTCACCACGATCGGTGCATCTCCCAGCACAAATGCCCAATGCCCACCGCCGTATTTGGTCCCTCTCCGCTCATCGCCCTTCACCCTACACTAACCATCGAGTATCCAGTTATATAGCCAGTAGTATACCAGTTATCCAGCTTGGAAACATATCAACATCCCACTCGGTAGACCCTCGTACTTTAGTAGAGGGGATCCAAAGAACAAAATTCAGTTTAAGCCACAGAGAACAGATCTTGGAAACTTTTCCTTCACAAATAGAACAATGACGAACTGGAATAAGTTGCCTGCGACAGTCTTCGAACCCTTTCCTCTAGGTGTTCAAAGCTTAAAAGTAAATTAACTAATGATATTTGTAAACTTTATTAATTTAATAATTTAGACTTATTAGTGCAATAGAGAAGTAGAAAGAGAAGTGAAGTGCAAATGTTGTGAAGTGAAGTGTAATTAAAAAGTCGTGTGTTTAATAGTTTAAAATAATTTGCAGGTCAGCCATTCAATGTAGAGTTAATTCTATTATTCTATTATTGCTTTTATTGTTAGCATTTTATCATATTATTATTATTATTATTATTATTATTATTATTATTATTATTATTATTATTATTATTATGTCTTAAAATCATTTACAGTTAAATTGTGTTCATATTTCTTATTGTAATATGTAAATTGTAGTGTTCTGCCAGCATGTTGTAAAAACCTACCTGCAGAAATAATTATATATCTATCTATCCCCCCCCCGCCCATTTCCCTCCGTTCATTACTTCTCGCTCACCGCTCTTTGCCTCCGCCCACAACGAAATGCCCATCGTCCACCACCCAATAGCCTTCACCTACCTCCAATCACCCATCACCCTTCCCCCACAACCTCTTGTTCAAAACTCTCTGTCCTTCGTCCATTGCTCACCGCCTCCCACCCAGCGCCCTCTGTCCATCGCCCATCACCTAGCGCTCATCACCCAGCGCCCGCCGTCCGCGCACAACCGCGGCCGCCCGTGCGTTGGCGCGCCGCAGAGGAGCTCGTCCATTTGCGAGCTGCCGATCGACCCAGTGCCAAGGCAGGCGCGTGCGGTGCCCTCTCGCCTCTGGCAGCGCAGGGCCCTCGTATTATGGAGAAGCGCGGCCGCTTCCGACAGAACTGCGACGCGGCGCGGCACGGCGCCACCATTGGAGGAGCGACGGCGGCGCGCGGTTAATCGCCTAAGCCCCACAAGAGACGTACTCCGCTGCTTGCAAGATGGACTGGTTAAGTCGCCTATTAATTAATTCCGCCTATGTAATAGCCTTCCGTCACACGGCCGTCTACGCGGAGAATACAAATAGGATAGTGCTGTTTGGAAGCACACGGATAGTATCGAGATTACACTTTCGTTTCTGGATAAGTTTTCAGACTAAATTGATCATGTATTGAAAAAAACTTACTTTGAACTATACAAATCACCCAATAAAAATATTACTGTATTATTAATAAATTAGTTATTACGTAATTGTTATTAGTAGCAACATGGTGTGAAATATCTACGACGATATCTACCACGATCTATTAGTTTCTCTCCTGTAAGTAGCACAGTTGATGCAAAACGTAGAGAGTATTCACAAATCACCCATAAATAGAAACAACGAGGACACTGTTATTTATCCATTCAAAAATCAGTTTATTATATAAAAGTGAAAGTAAATATCTAAGTAACTAGGAATCAAGTTCGTTGAAGTTGCGAGTCAAAATGTTATTCGCAAATTCGTATTATAAAAACACTGTGTTATGCAACCCGGAGTGCAAAGATGTATCAAGGAGTTGCGTTGCTGTGGTGCCCAACAGGGGTTGTTCGAAGCAACACCGGGCGAGCGGGAGGGGCGGAGCGGGGAAGGACGGAGCGGAGAGAGGGAGAGTGACGAGGGCGGAGAGGGTGGGGAGGCCAGTGAGGGTGGCTAGGGCAGGGAGGGTGGAGAGGACAGGGAGGGGGTAGGGCAGGGATGGAAAGAGGCCGGGGAGGAGTGGGACATGGTGGAGTGGCGCTGCGAGTGTGGACGGAAAAAGAGGTGAGGCGGAGAGAGAGGGCGAGTCTGTGAGGAGTGAAGCGCACTGGGGGAGAGGAGAGTTGCCGCAATTAAGAGAGGGAAAGGGGAGGATGTGACGGAGCGGGACGAATTCAGGTAAGCGACAGAGATGGTGTAAATAAAATTTCTCCAGTTTACGCTTCACAATCATTTCTTTCTTCTCTGGTACATGATCGTGATATTTAACCTTTAACTGTGCTGGTGAAAAATACTAACGTAACTGTGTTGGTGGATAATACCCAAGATATAAAATAATTCTCTGAACGCAATATTTGTCAAAGAAAAGTATACTTAATAAAATTCAGCATTATTGTATTTTACATATTCCGGTAAAAGTAAATAAGGATAAAAATGCGTCAATACTATTAAACCTAAAACAAAATAATTATTAAAATGTTATTGAATTTCAGAAGCAGAATAATGGAAAGTAAGTTTGAGTTTGACAAACAAATCAATTTGGGGCAGTTAATGCAAAGATGTTTGATCTTATGTCAGATCCTCGTGGACAAACTTCGTGTTTTTCTTGTTTGCTGTGAAATTGCTGATCGTGGTCTAACTACGGGTTGATTCCAAAACTTGTTACCACTACCCAACACCAATCCTAGGATTCTTTGTCGGTGATTGTCGACATTTCAAATGTAAAACTGCCATTGAAAAAAAAACTCCTTATAAAATACACAATGGATTTTCTATCTATATTCTAATGAACGACGTTCCTAAATAATATCGATTACATAAGAAGGTATTAATTTACAGCTATTAACATATCTAGAAATGTAATAAGTGATATTATTGTAGAGGTAAAAAATTAAAAATCAAGGCAAAGCGTAGTGGAGCCGAGATTTTTCATTTGGGTGAAGCAGTAATAACATTAACATTTCGTGGTATGTCCATTTTATCAGTCACCATAAAATCTTAGGAAATATGCAAAAACTAACGACATTACTGTGATAGTAAACACATGAATTCTGTTGCTGCGACACGTTAGTACGATATTGTGGGGGAGTCGCTTTTAATATAAACGATATTCGATATCGTTGCGATATATCTATATAAACAATATTCGTATGCCGTGGTTTGAGAAAGATGGATACAAATAAATCTCCTAGACCTAAAGAAATGATGTTCGGTTAGGAAGCTGGCTTCAGTTCCAGTGGTGACACCTTGACATTGTCAGTAAATTAGATTACTTGAGTAGTTTCATTTGGTGGAATGTGAGAAAAATGAGGTTACTTTACCTAATATACATTTTTCTAATTGTGCTATTCATACTATGACAATTAAGAATAATTATTCCCAAAACCGATGAGAATTACTTCTGAATTGTTTGAATCTGATTTGTTTTGTACATTGTCTTTTTTTCCTTTCTCAAACATTTCCCTTGCGACGAATCGCTAGTTGCTTACGTTGCAAAGGATATTAAAACCTGTTCCTAAGGATGTTAAATTTCTTAACATACAGGTATGTACAAGTGTACTCAATAAACCTGCAGGGTTGCGTGTTAACAGGGGATAAAAACGTATGTGACCGATAAAAAACGTACGTAATAATGCTGGTGGGGTCTACCTCAAAATATTGAAATCGACTATAATTCGTCACAAACGTAACAAGACGTTGGCTCGCCAGATCGCAAATCCCACGATTTGAAAGGAATATACATGTCACTGAGAAATAATTTTTAAAAATATTTAACTTATTTAAAAAATATGTTGGTGTGGGTATCACAGATCCCACCAGCACACTTAATGGCTAAATACCCGAATAGCGTGGGTTTACATCTACCTGTTTAATTATATTGCTAGGTTACCTCGATAAATAAGATGATACACTACATCATTGCGTTTACGTTCCATAACTTGTATATTCATTCCCATTTATGTGCTCATTCCCACATAAACGCTCTCAGTTTATTATGATTTAAATTTTAATTCCAGGAAGTACTCAAATGCCATTCAAATAATCCATGTAGGAAATAGAACTTTGTAGAAAATTACTAGTTTTATACTGAAAGTGTACTAGACAAAACCGTTTACTATGAACTTCTCTCTCGTATCAATTGTCATGCGTGACACAACAGCGCTGATGCATACTTTAGTTTTTAATATTTTCTCTTTCTCGTGTTCGCGACATTCAGTACCTTGCAGTGGATGAGAAAGGCTCAAAAAAATACGCAAACCCCACTCAGATAATTGCGTCTTGAAAACTAAACTTTGTAGAGATATAATTTTATTCTTACAGAATGCTTCACAGAACTATTTCTGCGTACTGCGGGGGCGTTATCTCTCACATCAATTTTCAGTCATTCATGGGGCAAGTGCGCTGCTGAATATTTTAGTTTTAACATTTTTTGCTTTCTTGTCTTCGCGTCTCTCAGACCCTTGTGGTAGTTCATGAGAAACGCTGGCGCAGCACTTTAGAAGATTACTAAGGCAGCAAAATGGTGGGCCAAGAGCTAGCAAACGCTTCGCGAGATCTTGAAGGCAGTCATGTCAAAAGCATCACCAGCAGTACAAAAATATTTCCTCAACAGAACAATGCTTGAGAAGTTCCTTATTTCCAAATTAATTGTATAATGTATTATCCAATAATATTTTGTCGTCCATTTCTACGAATTTTAAAACCAAAACACTCTAGGATCTTTGTAACATGTGTAAGACTAAACTATGTTAAAACTAATTATTTAATACAAGGAGGGACATTAGCAATACATTTTTCATGAAATAAAAAAAACTATAGGAGTATCCAGTATACCAGGAATGATTGACCAGACTATCTCTGACATTATGAACAGCTTTAAAAGTAAAATAGTGGTGATACAGAATGGCATAGACTTTCTAGGGCTATTTAGTTTTCTAACCTCTCTTGAGAAAAAGTATTTTGAGTCATTTGAATGTCTCTAAACATTCCCAATTTTCAACCCGTTTTTACAAATAACTCATGAGTTTTTGAGAAACTTCATGTGAAATGTTTTGCAACACTTACTCTCGCAATTGGTATAATATATAAAAATTCCCCAAATATAAATATTAACAATGTGAGATATATTTCACAACAATTACATTTGTGTAATTTTAAAATGTTAAAAGGATGCATAAAAATGGAATTAATGAAATGTAATTCAGTAAATATAGCACTTTCTTGCAAAAAGGTTATTAAAATAATTTGGAGCAGATTTTGAAAAAATCATATTGTTAAAATTCTCTTTATTTTAAGCAAAATTACCTGAAAACTAATCTTACTTTTAATCTGTGTACATAATATCATTTAAAGATTTAATTTACATAAAAAGGTTCTTCTTAGAAGAAAAATAAAGACGCCCAAATAATTTTAACTTTTCCAATGTTCCAAAATTCAGAGAATTCCACGAAAACAGCAGTCATGCAAATTTTATACACGAGCATTGCACTAATTGATAAAGAAAAATAAAGAAAAACTGAAGCCATTTTTCAGAAAAATTGTATAAAGTCATTGGGGCCTCAGCTAAAATTCTCCTAAAAGTTAAAATATCCACATCAAGTTCAAAGAGTCACGACATCAACCTCATCGATTCGAGATTATTAATTTTGTTATAAATACTACTTATGTTGTAGCTTCTAGCAATATTTACGGATTGACTGGCAGACAAGAAGACATACACAGACATTTGGGCGTAACCCAATTTCTTGGTATAATGGTTTATGGAACGTGGATTCTGACTACTGAACGTGTTAGAATTTACTACATGTAGTACTTCCATCAAATTTAAAAATAAATCTATTCATCTACCGGTATCTCTACCCACAATGGACAGCAAAAATTGAGATTTTATTGCAAATAGGAAGAATACCAAAGTGAAACCGTCCTGCTTATTTAGTTGACACACACTTACATATAAGTAATTATCAAGTAAAAAAAGAACTATTCAATACGAAACTCCTTGTTTCCTTATCTCTCGCCAGAGCCATGATTTTCTGCTTCTCACCCTTAAATTGGGCAAAAGTTTAATAATACATTTAATACAAATAATTTCGACATTATTTTATTCTCAAAACTTTTGAATGAATGATAAATAGGTTGATTTCAATTGAAATCAATACCAACATATTCACACAAAGGAATATCAAAGAAATTCTCACTCCGTGTCCTTCCGAGAAACAAACATGAGAGAAATCGTTTTTCAAAAATTAGAGCTAGTCCAGAGAAAAAATGAGCTCTCGCACATCTTCGCCAGCAAATCCTCGACTTGTTTTTTGTCCGAGTGGGGGGATTTCGCAACGAATTATGAGGCAGTCCGTTATAATCATATTTTCGTAACTTTGTTTCGAGCGGACGCACCGGCCCGCCGACGTTTTTCGGTGGAGAGGGGAGCGCGACCGTGGGAGGGGGAGGGATGGGGAGGGGATGGGAGGAGAAGGGGGCGGCGCTGCTGGTAGGTCATGGCCTCTGTTGCGCCAAGTATAGATAGCTAATAATGTATAATCAACAAATTGTAAAATCTGAAATTAGTCATTTGAAAAAGTAGTAATGCTTTAACAGAGGAGCTCACTGTTAGTGTTGACTGCTCTAACACTACGTCTTCTTTATCCAAAACCGGTTGTTTGATAGCTTGAGTAAAACCTAAGGTTTTGGTTGTCCTCCTGTATATGTGAACATTAAACCCACAAAGTTTTCGTCGGGGTTTTCAAAATCACCCTAAGGAACAATGGTTTGCACGTAAAGGTGAATAAGAGCCGTCAGTTCAGGGTTAAGAATTTACTGTTCTCAGTAATGTAGCTTTCTGAATGGTCCGCAAGTGCTTCTGAGTTAGTTTTAATTTCTTCGCGACCTCTTGCCATTTCTTGGTGACTAAACCATTCGCTGAAACCACTACAGAAAGCACTTCTACTCCGTGCAATCCATACATGTTCAATATAACAGCCAGAGGTTGGTATTTCCTCTTTTTCTCAGCGACAGTTGTTACAACCATTATTATTATTATTATTATTATTATTATTATTATTATTATTATTACTATTATTATTATTATTTACTTTTATTAATATTATCGAAAACTCTCGCTGACTAATGAGATAAACCGCGAGGGCATACTGCTGTACTTTATTTTCTGAATTTGTTTAATTATGTTTTCTTCTTAAATTGTTTACTTTTTTATCACTACCCTATAGTTGGTATCGTGGACGCACACTGTAAGACGGAAAAACAGAATTTCGCAGATTAGGGGGGGGGGAAGCTTGCTACACGCATTACGCCGCAGCAAGCACTGCGCTACAACACATGCAACCATTGCGAATAGCTCGGAGACGCTGCGTTCCAAGCAGTTCCAATGCACTTCATTACGACACAAGAAACATTACTCGTATCCCGTCTGGGTCACGGAAACCCATTTTAGAGGGCTTGGAATGCATCGTTTCCGCGTTATTCACCGAATGCTGTTCTGACATGTGCGCTAGTTAAAAGCATGAAAGTGTTTGTGTGTGTAATGGGAAAGTAGACAAGAGAAAGAAATGAAGGGAAGTACGTAATTAAGTATTAATTTCTTAGTTATTTATTAATAATTACGAAATGCAAAAACATCACGATTTATTTTAAAATATTGAAAATACACTCAACTTTAGATCTTTAATGAAAGTACTAATCCGTTTTCCGACATACGGTTAAAATAGGTTCAAATGAAACGTACTTAATTTTCAGAACGTATCTTAGAACATTCAAAGACTACATTTACTCAATAAATGTTGTCATTATGACAAGACTACACGGACAAAGAACGGCCAACGGTGCCACAGCGGGAGCGCAATTGTCTATACAAGAAAGATAAAAGTCTTACGAGAAAGAGAACATACCTTGTCAAGCACATTGGAATGGAACTTTATTGTTTTTCCTCTTTAATTATCAGAAAGGGGAAATTTTCATTTGCGAAGCTAACAGAAGAGGAAATTTGAAACAAAAAATAAACAGATAAAAATAACAGATATTGAATATAACATAAATAAAATATTAAACATTGTATAGTGAAAAGGAATCTTGTAAAATGAGCTGGGGACATAGTTAATCACAGTCCGTTAAGAAAAAAACAGGTGATAGTAAATATAAAACCTATGACTCTAGTAAATAGTTCTATGCCACATTCCGGTAAAATAATGAAACTTATACTAACGTATTGGCCCTATCGTTTATTTTGTGAAATAATTATGATTCTTGTTGTGCCGGCAGTGACGTACTTCAAGTAAACATTTAGTTTTCACTGTGTGGCAAAACAACGCATTGGACTTATTTCCTTGCTGTTTCTCAGAATTTTATGTGTCGCAATGATATCTAGAGGCAAACCCATCATAAATAAATGATATATAAAAAACTAGAAAACCATTTGTGAACATTATGATGTTTTGTAATTTTATACATCGGATAGAGGGAAAGTGAGGTTTGAGCAGTTTTGTAAAACAAATTCACACGCACAGAAATGTGTAGATGTCGAGCACTTAGCACGTGTCCGTTTAGTGTCAATTGCTAGAAACGTGAAAGGCCTAAAAGGTCCAGAACGGAGTTCACATTTGATGGGGCGGAGCGGCAGGCGCCGGCGGTCGATGGCTGCGTGGGCGCCCACTGTGAGCGGCTGCGCCGGGGCGGGCGAGGGCACTCATTAGGGCGCGGGGTCGCGAGCCCCATAACAAGGCCATTATCTTATCAGGGGCGCTTCATTCATCAAGGCGGCGCCACTTTTGTGCGGCCGCGCGTAATGGGCACGGCGCCACGGCGGCCACATCGCCCCGCCCCCTCCCCGCCCTCCTCGCCCCGCCCCCCTCCCCCGTATCCACCTCGCCCCGAATCGGGCCTCTACACCCGCTCCGTCTCGCCTCGCGCTCCGCGCCTCGCACTTTCCCACTCCGCCCCTTCTCACCCGTTCGCCCACAACTCGGTTACGTCTCGGTCTTCTCCCCCGCCCTATTCTGTCTTCACCACACCCCATACCCCCGTTAGATGTATCGCTTTCGCTCCCCCTCACCCCACTATCGTTCCGCGCCTGGCTCTTCCTCTGCCCCGCCCCTCACCGCACTATACCCTGCACACCTCGCCTCACACCCATGCGCCTCGTCGCAACTCTCCGGTCGTCCATCCATCCACAGTTTTCTCCATCGCACGACTCCGCAGCATATTCACCCTGCCCGCCCCGCAGCCGCTCTACGCGTCACTTCCACCCTTCACATCGTACCGCCACTCCCCGTCACACCCACGCCCCGCCTCGCTACTGCAATTCTTGTCAATCCCTCATCGCCACGCCCCTCTCCGCCACACCTCGCCCAATACCCGCCACGCCATCAACACGGTCATGCCCTGCCCTACCGTCCGGTATGAACGCTCCTACTCC
Source organism: Teleogryllus occipitalis (assembly GCA_011170035.1). Lineage (NCBI taxonomy): Eukaryota > Metazoa > Arthropoda > Insecta > Orthoptera > Gryllidae > Teleogryllus > Teleogryllus occipitalis. The sequence continues at coordinate 44,115 of BLKR01015560.1, forward strand.
GTGCCACAAGTCCGCAGATTCGTGTCCTCTTCCTGACTCGTCTCGCTTTCACGATTCAGAGCAACCCCCGCACCAGCCGCAGACACTCACTGCCTGCCCACTTCTTCTCTCCTCTTTCGCCCACCAGCCCGACCCCTCGCTTACACGCTGCCGTTCCCTCGCTAATTCCGATCTTATCTTTCCCTCTCCCTCTTTGACTCTCAGTCTGCCGATCACTCGCTTGGTTGTTCCACTCAGTGATTCTTAACGACTCCATTCCCTCACGGATTCCACTCTACTGTTGGTTTTATCTTTACATGGTCAATTGCTATGCACCCTCGCGCATAAAACACCCATTTTATTCACTATCTCGTGTGCTCGGCAACCAAACAAACTAATACGTTTTCCTCTTTCAACATTTTATTGCGCTTACCCCGTTATTTTGATCGCTCATTTTGTTACCTCCCTCTCTCTCTCTCTCTCTTTCTCTCTCTCTCTTTCTCTCTCTCTCTCTCCCTCTCTTCCTCTCTCCCTTCTACAAAAAAATTGTTTAATATTCGGAATCTTAATGGCTACTTATACCCTCGATTGCATCTTGTCGGATGGGTTCAGCTTAGAACCAGCATTATCCCTCTATTTCCTGTGAATCTCAGCCTGAGGTTTTAGGCTATCTCAGCCTGAGTCCCGAGTGTGACGGATTTCTAATGCTAATTGTATCGGGATTCAATTGTAGAGACTGGAGAAGAATTCTAGAGGTTGGCTACTCTGATCAATATATTCCTGTTTGTTTTATCGATGAATGCCATGCGAATGCCAGAGCAGTAGCTAATAAACGCTCCGCGGACAGCACGAAATTATTCCTCTGTATTCCTTGTCATATCCTCTGCCCTTACTTACAGACACACACACACACACACTTACGTGCACTACACCACCTCACATGCCGAGAGACAAGTCGAGAGCTTGTCCTGGCTTGGAGTGTTGTCAGCTGGGAAAAAAATCTCCTTGAGAAGAAAATCTCCTGTAACCGTGATCATCCAGCGAGGAGAAACACCACCATCTTCCAGGACAGAACATTCACCATGCTTACGGGACTGCGGGCAGTAACACTTGACGTGCAATGCCACTAAACATCGGCCACTTCCCTACCTCTCCATCCAGTGCGTGAGCAGAGCTCTGAAGTGAGTCAAAATGCTACGGCTCCATCCTCGCGGCATGCTCGACCCTCCACGCCCGCGTCCCGAATCGCGTCTATGAATCATGCATGAATGGTAGGCGCGAAGATTGAGGTCGCAATAGCAGGCGGTCGAGCGACCGCCGGCGGTGAGAGTGGCATAGGAGAAATCGCCGGGGCCGGCCGGTGCGATGGCGGCGGGGGTGGCGGGGCGGCAAAGCCGGCGGGGGCGGCGGGGGCGACGGGGGCGGCGGGGGCGACGGGGGCGGCGGGGGCGGCGGGGGCGGCGGGGGCGGCGGGGGCGGCGGGGCGGCGGGGGCGGCGGGGGCGGCGGGGCGGCGGGGCGGCGGGGCGGCGGGGGCGGCGGTGGAGGGTCTTGGTCCCCGGGGGCGTTGGGGGAGTCGGGGGCGTCGGGGGCGGCAGGGACGTGGGACGCAGGGGGGAGTGTAGGTGAGCGATGAGCGTAGCACAACCCGGAGAAGGATATGCGTTTTCCATTCGGCATTAGCGACGCTGCGGGGTGACTCCTCGGCAAAGGCTTCTCGCGTGGAAACGGCAGTTCGTTCCTTGGTTCGATTCTCGACTCTGGCATCAGTTAGCATTTAGTATTCCGCTTCTAACTCGTTCAATTTTTCAGCTGTCAATTTCTTTTCTGTTTTTTATTGTTCTACTATTTTTGAATTAATTTTCATTTTAGTGTATTTTAAAAATTTTATTTAATCAATTTTTATTATATAATTAACATTAAATTAAAATCCAGCTTCATTATAAATTTGTATCTTGACAAGCTTTCTCCCACTTCTATTTCCTTTCTCACCTTCCCTCAGTCAGCCTCCGTACGTCATATGGCACACAAAATAGCGCCAACTTAGGACCTACCATGTGTTTAATTATGTTACTCGGGTAAGTACTCTACTTAAATGAATTTTAGTGTTCATTTGTATTATGTATTTCTCCTGTATGTCATCGTTATTCATTTGCTAATTTGTTCGTTCAATTTCAATATTGTTGAGCAACAGATGATGGTATGAAGTCCCGAAACACGTGTATGGTTGAATTTTCGGAATATTAAAATTCATATTGTATAAAGTACTTGTGGTCGATATCTCTGCTATCCTCAATTTATAATCATGGAGTACCACAATTATCATGAAGTAGCACAATTTCTGTGCTGTCCCTACGGAATTTAATTTTTTTGTTTACCTTGTTTTATTTTTCATAGCTTTGGCCACTTTGGCCTTCATACGTTTACTTTTTTCCACTTCTCATTAATTTGTTAGTTCCTATTTTTTTCCATTTTACATAAATTTTATTCTTGTTTTTCTTATTCTCTTCAGGGAAAATTTTGCTTAGCAATTGTCTTTTTTCGAATATTATTCTTCCAAGCATGGCCTATTTTTATTTTGAAGGGAAAAAATATTAAAACGCATCTGTAGGAATACTCTACTCGCCGTCTAACACCTTAAAGGGTAGTTTAATTTGGATCAGCGAGCGTGAATTTGTCACAAATTCTAAAATCAACAAAAACCACGACATTCTAAACCACTACATATTAACGAATGTTCGTAATTTCCTCCTACAAATTGAATACTCCGAAAATATCCGCAATAATGTAATCATACACTTCTTCAACAAAGAAACGGATAAATATAATTGTTGTAGACGTGATCTCATTAAGTGAATATGAAAGTCATTATTTAAAAGGAAATACCTGCACATTTTCTAGATAAAACTACGGTGAGTTATATGTTAATATATGTTATGTTCAAGATAGGACGGGTGACAGAGTAAATTCATTAATCATAAAATTAAACTTTACTGTATTTCACTGCTTGTAAGAACAATACACATTGCAACAACACATTGCCCCGGGCCGTCCGTTAGCGTGCCCTCTCGCACGTGCCACGCCACGCCGCGTCGGTGCTTGGTAGAGCTCTGGCCGCTGTGCGACCCACTCGCTCGCACTACGTGTGATGTGGCGGCTCCCGCGACTTCCAGCTCCGCGGCACCTCGTGCAGCGTGCACGGCTCCTGGCCCGTCCTCGGGCCGTCCAGGTGCGAGACTCCGGCTCGCCACTGCCAGTGAAGTCCTCCAAACCACTGCACCCCGCGCTCGCTTCACGCTCGCTGAGCGCGGGTTCCACCGACCGTCTCTCAGTCGCTGGACTATGCAGCAGCGCTTGTCCCGCTGGCGCTGCCCACTGCGCGCCCGTGTCTGTGGCGACTCACGTCCAAGCTGGGCTGCGACTGCGTGGCTGCGGACTTGACTGTCACCACCTTGATTGTGACTGCCAACCGTGAATCACAACTGCCGTCGATGTGTCGACAAGCCCGTTTTTTTTTTTTAATTTAATTTAATAGGTTAATGTTACAGACAAATTAGAAAACTTGATGCAATGTGGATAGGCCGAAGGCCTTTAAGCCATTACAATACCTACATTCTACCGCGTTCTAACCTTTCGAATTCTCGTATTCACCCCAAATGGTCTCTCCTTCGCATCAAAGCCGCGGAAAAGAGACCATAAGGTACGGCTGAGGAAAAAAACCCTGAAGGGGGAAAAACCTGCCGTCAGAAGCCGAGTACATGCTAATCTATCCGGTTTTTAAACCAAGCCACGGTTTTAGTACGGTGCCCAGCAAGATATATGAACACTGCTATAACTATTACGCCTTATAAGAGAAGGAAAAGGGTTGCATCAAAAGATCGATGGGTTGTAAGCATCAGCTGACAATTGATGCAGTTACCTTGTAACAAGTTCTCAAAAGTCCATACAATCTGCATATATAATACATGGATTACCCCATCCTAGCTCGGCTCCGTTGGCCTGTGTTCCGGGCCCGTTGCTGCTTACAACCTTCAGAGAGTGCGCGATGCACTTCCACGTGCGCGTCAACACGAATTTCGCGCCAGGCGTGTCAATACATCTCTCCAAGTGCGAATAAATAAAAGAGGTCATCTTCGTCAACATAGTATTTTTATTCAAATAGCCGACTTTCGACGGCTTTGCCGTTATCATCAGTCCACAAAGTACTGAAAAATATAAATAAATTACAACAAAAATACAAAATTAAATAGCAAACAAATTACAATTAATACATACTATTATTTATTATTGTATTTTTAATTTATTTATATTTTTTTACATTGTACACTGATGACGGGGAAGCCGTCAAAATCCGGATATCTGAATAAAAATACTATTTTCTGAATTTCTTCGCATAACATGATTGCTTGTAGATCATGATCACCCACTCGTAACACAAATGAATATATTTCTTATGCCTATGTGTATGTTCAAAATGCTTCACCTAAATTTGTTTTTTAATAAAATGTATATTGATGCATTGTATCTCGACTGCCTAGTTACGGGCGTTCCAGAACTGCCAGGTTTGGAGCCGGGTGACGCAGTGATACGTCTTACAGTTTCCGGTCGACTTCCACCGCCAACCTCTTACCAGGAAGAAATAAATTATTGTTACACATTATAATAAAATTTTAATTTATAGTAGTTACATCTCCCAAACAATTAAACACTATCTCTTCCTTCTGACAAGTAAGCTCATTATTTCATAATATGTCCACTTCTCACGGATCTGAGAACAATATTGTTTTCATCCAATCTCAAATATCTGATTGGTAAAGGGAAAGTTTTTGAAATAATTAAGTTTACTCGTCGGAGAAGGTGACAAGGTTAAGAGGAGAAGAGATAAACTTTAGTATATAAATTGATCCAAAGAGATAAAGATCAGCTACTGCAGAAAGATTACGAAAAGATAAAGAATTCAAATTTGAACAAATGGTTTAAACTTATTTACATGGATGATATTCTAATCCACTTAAAAGATAAATGTAAGGAAAGTAACAGACGTAGTATAGCAAGATATAGGTTAGGTAATGAAATGAGAGCGAGAAAATATTGACTGAATAGTGAGTAAAACAATTAAGGATCTTTGAGACGGAAGATGGAGATTGGGAACATATTTTAAGCGAGATGTCTATTTTTTGAGGAAGGAGTAATATGGGCAAGGTGGAATATTCAGGATAAGGTGAGGTGGTTCGTAGAGGGCAAAGGTGAAATGATCAGTATGTTTGATAAATACAGGAAAGGGTTTAGTGTGTAGGTTTTGTTATATACTTATTGTTAGTATGTAGAGTAGTATTTGTGTATATTAGGTATATGTACGAGTATGTTGCTATTCAACTGTTGTGTATCCAAAGTTGTAAAATAAAACTCATTCATGATCAACGAATTTTCAATAGTTTTGTTATTTTAGAACATTTGGCTGATCATCTTGATTGATATGATTGAAGGCGTTGTCATTGTCAACAATACTATTTATTTCAGTAAGAGCAGCTTTCGATGGCTTAGCCATCATCATCAGTTTTCTGATACAAGGAAAATATAAAATTGGAATTAACAGAGTTACATAATTTAAAAAACATCTTAAGAAATGAAAGGAGAAGAAATAAAGAAAAGAAAAGAATGAAAGAAAGAAGGGGGCGGAGAGTTAGATCTTTATAATATAAAATAATTGACAATAAATTTTTATATAAATATAAAAATTTGATGGCTAAGCCATCGAAAGCTGCTCTTACTGAAATAAATAGTATTGTTGACAATGACAACGCCTTCAATCATTTCAATTACGTAAATGTCAACTACAACTCACCACTAAACCAATGATGATCTTGATCCGTGCCACGTATGACGTTTGGCAAATGACTCCTTAAAGGAGGGCGAAGAGTGCAGAGCGTACTGAGCGAGGGGATGGGCGGAGAGTGCGAAAAGAAGGAAAACGCTACATAAATATTCGAAAAATGCCGGGTCATCAGCTGATGTATGGTATTTCGTAAGAAATGTCAGCTCATGTACTTTACAAGCCGAAATATACGTATGTACACACTTTATAAGCCGAAATACCCGCTGTTCTCCCTGAATGATTAGATTTTAAGGCATATAAACAAACTGAACGTTAGCGTAAGTTTCAAAACACCTTCCATGAGGACATGCCCGCTCATATTCTTGTGGTGAATTTACCATCAGTTTTATTATTTATATTTTCCAAATGAAGTTGTTAGATAGAAAGAGAATGCTGATGAATGTTTGCATTTCATTATCGAAATGAAAAACAGACACAAAACAATTTCGATATATTATTATTGGATTAAGGAATAATTGCTTTTTTATAAATGTTCAATATTTATTTTTTTAATATAGAATTGAGATCGGAGAATGGTAGAGGTTATTCGCTTAAAATGGCAACCTAATGGTATGTACGAAAAATCGATATACCACACAAAATGCCAAATATATTATTATTTATTTCTCGCATTACAAAACAAATATAATTTAAATTTATGAACCTTTCTACAAATTAACATTAAAGAATAACAGCATTTGCTTTCGGATTGAGAAAGTGAAACCCGCAGGAGCGATAACATATGTCTTTCTTTCTGAGGGCAGATAATATTTACATTTGCATATTAATTGCATTTTCCATTATTCTAATCTTAATTATTTCATTTATCGTAATCTTCTACATTATAATTTTTCTAAAAATAATAAATGTAGATGTGGCAAAACTGAATCAAGACAGAAGTTCTGTACTATAAATAAATTTAATTACTATGGAAACTACATTGCTTAAAGATAAGTACACAAACTAGCAGCTAGATGCTTTGAATGCGAACAAATAAATAGTATAAAAACAGTGTTTTAATATATGGGAATCTCTGGGATGAATTATACATGCATAGAAAAATACAGTTATTTGAATCGCTTGATTTTATCCGGAGTCAGTAATAAATATGTAAGTTTGCAATTTTTCAAATTTGTATATTCATGCTAGAAGCTCGCAACAGAATAACGAAAGGTTCAGTATTCACATTCGAGAATGGCATGCACAAACTTTCAATTGCATAATTCACTAAGTGTTTTTTCGCTAATACATGTCATTATAAAAGGAACAGATTCAGATTTTTTTCCACGGGAAAGTCTCTGCCAGGCAGGGCGCCTCGAGGCAAAAGGAAAAAGGCGACAAGTGGTCGGAACCGTCGCCCACCGATTTTGTCCTGCGCGTATGCTAGGGGCAGCACGTACTAATCGCCCTCTGAGTTAGTGATGCCTCGCGACTGCGGGTGACGGTGGAGACGGCAGCGGCCACGTTGGCGTTGCTGGTGGCGGTGTAGTTGTCGAGAGGTAGGTTTGTCGGTATATCGGTGGGTCGGTATGTCAGTATGTCGGTGGGTCGGTATGTCGGTGGGTTGGTATGTCGGTGGGTCGGTATGTCGGTGGGTCGGTATGTCGGTGGGTCGGTATGTCGGTGGGTCGGTATGTCGGTGGGTCGGTATGTCGGTGGGTCGGTATGTCGGTGGGTCGGTGTGTCGGTGTCGGTGGTGGTGAAGGCAGAGGCGGCAGTGGTAAAAAAAAAGACGAGGGGCCTGAAAGTGAGAAATGTCGTCAACAAAGGACAGACTCAGAGACGTTCGTCAGATGACGAACAGGTATGATAAACGGAAGCCAGGGAACTTTCATAGTTGAATGAGAAGGATTAAAAGAATGTAGTGTGTACTACGCACGCAGTTCAAGTAAAACTTATTTGAGTATAAATGGTATGAATAGAATTCAATGCACCTGCTATGTTGTGTATAAGAGGGAACCATTGAATGACGAAACACCATTCGTAGTTGTTTTAATATAATTTTATTTACATCATTAACTAGTATTTTAAACTTAACTCGTTTTGTATAGCATGTGGTGGGAAGTAAAAAAAAGTCTTGATTCACGAATATACTTTTATAAACAAAATATCGACGGTGCCAATCGCATATTTTGGATAATAAATGGCTTTGTAAAACCATTAATCGATAAATCCACTTTTTATTAGTAAATACATGTTTTATTTAAAAAATATCTTAATTTTTCTTTATTCATTAGATCATTTAACGTTTGAATTCAGTATATTTTACTGTTATTTCTGGATTCGTCAATTCCTACACAATCAAAGACACCATTTCACATTGACAAATAAAAACTGCAAGGTAAGTAAAGCAATAGTGAAATATGATAATAAAATTAATGACAGTGATGAAAATAAAATAGAAGACCCTGAAACAATTGATTAAACGATGAGATGAAAATCAATTGAGTGACTGCAAAACTCAAAAGGATATAATGTGTGAATGCTAAGTGAAGAAGCGATGGGTCACCCAGTATTGTATTCACAACGATCAAATAGAGCTCACGAGTCACATGGGCTTGATGGATAGGGAGACTAGTAAGTTCCACAGGGGCTGGACATGGAGGAATGTCTTTTAGAGCGGGCCACTTGTAGTTACCAAACGGTAAAAAGATGTAAAAGAGGAAAACCTCTACACAAAGTGGAAATGGCATCTGCCAGTAGTTAGATGTGAAATCTCAGCAACAGCGGAACATACTGCTGCCACGCTTCGGCCTGGCGAAGACAGTCGCCCCCAACCCAAACCGGGAGACATTGCTCAGAGTATCAACTGATGTCACTGCAATCCCTCTGACCGGGATGTCCTAGGTTCGAGTTTCGGTGGTGGCAGTATTTTCGACACTAGCTGGACAGCTAGGTCGAATTCAGTCCCAGTCTGAAGGTGAATTTTCGGGGTCGGCTGCTCTGATCGATAGTTTTCCATGGTTTCTCCGGTCAACACCAGGCGAATACCGGAGCAGTACCCTACCAAACGAGCCACGGGCAGCCCGCGATCTTTTCTACCACTTCCTTGTCCTATCCTCCACCCTTACACACACTTACACTAACACGCACTACACTACCACATATGCCGGGACTCCGGTCAGGAGTTCCGGTCGGGTCCCGGCTGGGGCGATACTCCACTGGTGGGAGATCCCTGATTGAGGGAAACCCCGCGAGCGGAAGGTAGGACAGCGCCGGATCTCGCCATCTATCAGAAGAAGATCACCGCCACCTATTGAGGAAACAAACATGTACTACACTTACGGGAATGACCGTAGTGGTTAACGCGCCCAAAATCACTAACAATCAATCAGTTCCCAGACCTAGATGCTCGGTGGGCGGCAAGCATCAACTCCCAAACCTAGATGCTCGGTGGGCGGCAAGCATCAATTCCCAAACCTAGATGCTCGGTGGGAACTCTGCAGCTGGCAACGGGTGAAAGAATCTTGCACGAGGTCGAGGATGGCGCGGAGCGGCGCGGGGCGGCGTGTCCTCGTCCTCGCTCACGTCCTCGCAAGGCGCTTCGCACGCTCCCCGTCCTCACCTTTGCCCTCCGTCCGTGCGTGCGTCGCCCCGCGCCTCCTCCAAAGGGCCCCGCTATAATTATCAACGCTGGGATCGGCGCCGCGCCGGCAAAATTTCGGCAAGCTCATCTCGGGGGCTCTCATTTCCCGCAACGCAAACTTTCGTTCCGCGCGTGGACCCACGCCGAAAGTCTGGAGGTAGAGGCGCCGACAGCGCACGGAGGAGCCGAAGCTGGGAGAGAGCGCCCCTCCCCACCTTCTTTCAGCTACTGTGGCTTAAAGTCACAGTTGCTGACATAAATGATAGCGCTTTATTTGAATAATAAGTTTTTTGAACAATTTCTTCTAACGAGCAGCTTCCGTTTTGAGATTCCGTTCCATAAGGCAGGAAGATCAAAAGTTCTTAAAGAAATAATGAAAAGAGGAATTGAATGAGAAATAAACAGATGGGAGGAGAGAGTGATATAGAAAAGTTAGGGATGAAAAGAAAGAAGAAGATAAAAAAAGAAAAGGAAAGGAAAAAGGGAAGTAAGACACATTACGCATTTTTAGAAAATTTGAATTAAAAATTAAATATGTTATTTGAATGTTATAAAATGAGACACGAGTTATATAAGATCGATTTATTTAACACTCATAAGATAAATCACCATGAACATGAACATTATATGCAACCAAATATAAATATTATGTTCGTCGCAAACACTGTATACAAATACGAAAATGTACCCAATTTGAAACCACATTCAGAATATTTTTCGTATCAGAAGTGAACAATCAACATATACGAAACACGGAAACGTGTCATATGCCGCGAACAAATATTGTCGTTTTTGCGTGACACAAAACAAACAAATGATTGGGTTATGATAACTGGCAAAACGTTTACGATGTTCATATTTTTCATTAGAAATTGATTTTGCAAGAAACCAATAAAACGTTTGTCATTCTTTTATTGAGAGGGAAAAGCTGATTACAGATTAATGATAAAATACTATCACATGTCTCAAAATACTATCTCATCTTCCAAACATCTCTCAAATCTCACAACATTTTGACTAAAAAATCGAACACGTTTTGTTTCGTTCGTTGTTGTTTAGTTTATTGAAATCATCCAATCCGAAGAAGGGTTAAAAAAATAATCAACCACAAATTTATACATTTTGCATCTCAGACGCAGCTTAATGAAGGTGGGAAAATACACATTTTAGTTAAGAACTGTGGCGAGTAACAAAATATTACTGTCGGGAGAAGACTCGCAGGCTCTTAATATTGTTTATGTATCTGCACCTCTACTCACATTACTGTATTTAGCTTGTGTTTGTATTTCATGTGTAACAATTGATAAGGTCGGGGAAACAGAGCTCTAACTCTCTTTTCATAAATCTAAATATACATCTTCAATTGATTTATAAAACACAACAACAAAATGATTTAAATGCGAAAAAATTGTTTGTAGACCTACCATAAATGTTCATAGGATCGCTGGTGATACCTTCTAATAATTAAAGAAAAGGTATTGTCAGGTATCAAAATATATTTAATCTTAAGATCTTTCTGATCGCGTAGCGATCAACATCAGAGCTAATCTGACAATTACAGAAATTATATATTGCAACGGAATACATGAAGTATAAAATGAAGCATGAAATGAAATTGAACAAATGGTTTACAAAATGTTATGTAACCATATGTGTAAGCGAACTGGGTCATTCATACCTTGTGGCGTCGGGGCTGAAAACGAAGTTCTGCGGTGTATTGAAAGTGCGACTCGTTTAAGAGGACAGAGTCGGCTAGAAACGTGTGAGGCGGGGTAGGGGCGGCGTGCTTGCGGTCCGTGTCCCGTTTTTTAGGGTACTGATCCGGCATTCGCCTGGTGATGATCGGAGAAACCACGGAAAACGGATTTAAGTGATCAGCGAAGTGTGAAACTGTGGTTGCTTGTTTTCCATGTTTGTTCGTGTTCGCGCACTCTCTATAAACGAGTCGCACTCTCAATAAACCGCAGAAATTCGTTTTCCGCCCAGATCCTGCAAGGTATGAACGACCCAGTTTGCTCACGCTTATGGTTACATTACATTTTGTAAATAATTTGTTCAATTTCATTTTATGCTTTATTTTATATTTCATGTATTCAGATTAGCTCTGAAGGTGATCGTTAAGCGATCGGAAAGATCTTAAGATTAAATATATTGTGATACCTGACAACTTTTCTTTAATTATCGTAAAACTACCGTATTACTACAGAACGCAACAAGAAGTGTACATTCGTACATAAACTACGACACGATTGAATTTACAAAACCTTTGGTTTTCCTCTCACTGATAAAAATGTCACAAATGTGAGTTAGCACTACATTGCACCTTGGAATCATTTTATTAATTCACAGTAAGCTTAAATACAATTAATTGCGCGTATGTTTTGCTATGACTTACCGGGTTCTACAGGTATAAATCACTTTGTAAGCAATGTTACAGAATTTAAGATTGAACTTTATTCATGACACATTTCTTTAGTTTTTATGATCTCTGTAAAAAATACGGACTACATTGTATCATTCCTGGATGAGTTTTACAATGATTTTGTTGGTCGAATTGCACCTACTATCTCACACGACGTTAAAGATGTTGTTATATTATAGTCATAGCAAATGGACTTCACCAGTGCTTCATTTGTAAAACTTTAGGTACTGGAACGCGCCTCAATATTAATTATTAATTTAATAGAAATACTTATATTTTTATTATATAATTTAATCATTATTTACGAGGTACCGAAACGCCGTTTCGTCGCGTTCCGCCAGAAATCGAGCCCTGGACTTCACTATTCAAGGAGCAACTATTGCAGAGGACTCTCTGGGTTATTTTCTCTCGAAATGCGTCGCGCGATTTTGAACCTCATCTGGAGCGAACTTTCTCCACAATGGGCATTATATATTATGCCATGATAGCACTCATACGTTCCAACTTGCAGTGGCAGCCTGTTACCAACAAACGCACTCAAGACTGTGAATGCGTATGGTAATATTTTGAACTGTATTTCTGTCCACAAGGTTTTGGCTAGTGAATACCGTTAGCAACCTTTCCTCTTTCTTAGGTTGGGGCTGAGCAGCATTATAGTGCCAACTACTATAACGGTATTTGCCAAATTAAAACGTTTCATTCAACAGCAACCAATATATCACACTCAAATTAATTTAATTTAAAGAATAAAAAAATTACTTTTAAAGAATCATTCTTTGTTAAAACTTTTTTATGTGAACACTATAAATATTCAATTTTATTTGAGCAAATAATGGTTATGTATTTACTTCCAAAAGCACATAATTTATCATGAAAGTTCAGCGATATGCTCGAGTAATTCATTGTCTGTTGTGTTAACGGATTATAGACCTGTACACTGTACTTCGTAATTGTAGTGATGCACAGATGTCGTTAAGATTTATTATTGTATAAATTGATTAATTAACTACGTACGTATATTGTTAACATATGTTGGTTGCATTCCTTTGGAATTTATTTAAAAGCTGCATATTGTAATTAATGACAATATTTTTCAAAGCTGTACATTGCTAGGTTTATTTTAATAATAATGTTACTAGGTAAACAATTAGGTTGGTGAATGTGAATTCTTCTTGACGTATGAAATACAATTTATTTACTGCAATCCACAGTATTAAATTCTATAAGCGCTTAAACAGAAATTAAATTTATTTCGAAGCGCAATTGCATTGGTAGTATTAGTTCAACAAGAATTACATAATTTCAGTCCTTTGATTTATATCTTGGTGTTTAAATTATACCACAAGAAAACACTAACAATGTTTCTCAACATTGTTTAATGATTTGCATGCTCACTGTTGAGCAATTTTGTAATCATGTATTTAAAATAGTTTTGATGTTATAATGTTTTGTCATCATTTATCAATAATTTATTGACTGGACTCCAAATAGTGTAGAGATGTCAGAGTGCCTGACTTGTAGCGTTAAGAACTCATAAAATGATTCATTAAGTGCTAAGTTTGAAACATGCGGAACCCAAAATCACCATCTATTGTTAAAGGCAAGCAGGCTTAATATCCGTTCGCACAAAAACTTGAATAAAAGGAAGCCTTCTTCTTGACATCGCAGGGCAAAACAAGGCTACGAAAACCCGAAGCGAAGCAAGGACAGCAAGGGTGAAAGTGAGTTGCAGGGTGAGGGTCGGCGGCGGCGGCGACTCGTGGCGCAGAACCGCCGGAGCGCGGGATAGGGGATTTCCGTGAGGCGCAAATGATAAACCTCGGATCCCGGCAGCCCTCAGCAGCAGCGATACGAAGGCGCGCCTTTTGCATCTGCCTGCGGGGGCGGCGTTGCTCGCCTCGGCCGGCACCGCCCCTTCGTCCCGCCCCCCCCGCCGATTGTCCCCTGTTTCACAAACTCCCCACCCCCACCTCAACACTGCCTACGCTCCAAACGCAGCTGCCGTCACCAGCGCTGCCGGCGCCGCCGCGGCCTCCGCGGACGTATACCGACTGCATCCCGCGGTTATCCTAAACAGTTTGCCGACCTCCCCAAAAGGGCGTACCCTGACTGCAACCCACGATCGACTTTTCCTAGGCCGTTTGCCGACCTCCCCAATAGGGTATACCCCGACTGCAACCTGCGGTCGACTTTTTCCTAGACCGTTTGCCGACCCCCCAAAAGAGCATACCCCGACTGCAACCCGCGGTCGACTTTTCCTAGACCGTTTGCCGACCTCTCCAAAAGGGCGTACCCCGACTGCAACCTGCGGTCGACTTTTCCTAGTTTGCCGACCTCCCCAAAAGGGCATACCCCGATTGCATCCCGTCCTGTTTTCGTCCTAAGTGTAAGGATTGATTTATACGTTTACGGTAATCCGCTTAGCATTATATTGATCGATTATAACTGATCCACTTCTGTTTTCATGAAACATTTGAACGTCCTTTTAGAGCACGGGCAACGTAGAAAATCACACCTAAACGTTTATGGAAACAAAATTTGAAACGTCCTATCATGAGCATATTCTAACCGCGCTTGTTTAACATACACATTTCCGAAGATTTTGCTATGTTCACTTGCTTTTGAGGCTTTCCTTAGACTACTGCGAGAACATCTTTTTGCGCTTATGTATGGAAATTTAACAAAAAGCTTATTCCTTTCAAAACACTGGTTGAACGAAATGGGAAGCAGTAGGGCTGTGCCTTCTACGGTAATAGAAATGGGATTAGGTGGGAAGTAGGATTGTGGGATAACTGGCCCAGGATGCAGTTGGGTGATTTGCGCCTCCACATTCGCAGTCGGTGACATTATCGCCGCCTCCTCCGTCTCCGTTCATTGTCACAACAATGATAACTAAGACACTTCCGCCTCTGATCCAGCCTTCATGGACACCATTACGTTTTCACCCATTACCTTTTTTCATTTCCCCAAACTCGCGAAACAATTGTCAGTACTAGGTCGGTTCTCTTTGCTTTTTCAGCGTTTACATGGGTTGTTACATTCTTCCTTGAAACAGACACAAAGTCCAATATATAGTTATCGGAACCCCCAAGAAAGTTGTGGAAGTTTTTTTTTTTTTTACGATTTTTTCCTTTACAATGTTCTTTGGAATGCTAAATTTTAATTGTGTTTGCCACTTGGAAGAATATCTGCTTTAGAAAGGAAACTGGAGAAAAAAACTAAAAATATTGGACTATTTTCAGTTTTTCTTTTGTATCCTTAAAACTGCTTTTTATTGAAACAGCCACAATTTTCAAAATTCAAGTGACAACATTTTCTACAAAATGCGTGTATTAACATTAATGTTCTAAAAAATTATGTCGGTGCTGCAACGCTGAAAAGTGAATTTAGATCCTCTCTTTTATTTTCCTGCCTCGCGACGGCGCACTCTTCAAATACATCATTCTTGCAAAACACTATTGTGAATGAAATATTGGTTTTACATGATCAAAATTCCAATACGGTGGCAGAATGATATGGAATCAGTAGGGACATGTTTACTTGTCTGCAAAACCCAGTCTTAATTAATAAACACAGGACAGAACCAAGAAAAGTGTAGAGACAGTACCTTCTATACAATACAATACGTTGATGGAACATTTGGTACGTACCTACAATACGTTTGTCAACAAGTGCCAAATTAATACGTAAAAGTAAGAATAAAACAATAGACAATAAATTAGATATGAAATAAAAATATTGAACAAAATATTAAAATTTCATCAGAATATATGGATAATTTTGTATTGAATTAATCGAAAAATGAATGAAGAAAATTTTACATATTATGTGAGCTGAAATTTATTATAAACGAAAGATACATAATGAAATATACTGATCAACAATGAAATTTTTCTTACTATCTTCAAATTTTAGAAGCTCTTGGACAAGGTCACTTGGGTTCCAGTACAAAATCTTCGTTCTTCAATAATTTATATTCGTCACTGTTTCGATAAAACTCATAGTTTTGGAGACTTAAGCGAAAAACTGAAGAAAGTGTGAAACTTGTAGTCAGGTTTTGCAATTTTCTCTGGGAAGTCGACTGTTTTCGAGATGGTATTATAAATTTCGATTTCAACATTTCAAAAACATTTAGAACTATTGAGAAAAAAAACTTTTGTTTTTCCCCAATCGGGCCCTTTTGAGCACCAAGTGACTGGATTAATAGGTCTAATTGAAATTTGCTACTAGGACGTCTTCTTGCCTGCTTACATGATCGTTGAGGCCACTTCATCACATGAAATAAATCTAATTGTTTCTATCTACCTTGTTATTAGATTACTGTTCATTGTCTTTCTGAAATCTGCAAGTCTCGCAGCATACGTCTGTATCTCATATACTGTTTCCTCCATTACTTTTCTGCCCAGGCAAATCGCGTGAGATAATTAATACAAGCTACGCTTTTGAGTTGGTACGCTGCCCTTTTTGCAGTTTCTTAACATTGTCGTCTCATAGAAAAAAAACTATCGCTGCTTTGTTACCATAGTTAACTTTGTGACTTTCAAAACTTTTAATCGTGTTAAACTTTCTCAATAATTACATTAGCACTTTTATTCTCTATTTCATCATACTTACCATCGTTCGCCCACGCACTGCATTGCTTACAACCTAGGTTTCTTAGTATAACAATATTACCATATGCACCAACAGTTTTCTAATTTTAGTTTGTACCACTGACATTTAAATTAATAACTTGTCTCTGACCTTCTGAATGGTAATACTGTTGTTCATTAGCTCTTTAAAAGTCATTTCTGTAAGCGTCTACAATCTTGTCCATTGCACTAGAATTTGCTATTATATTTGCTTATTTTCATCATTCATAATATCTGCATTTCCTGTTGATACATTACCTCCTGCTCACCAAATTATATCCTTGTCACTTAAACGTACTCAATTTTATTAATTAATCAATGGTATCTTACGTCAGCCTTTGGGATGGCTCATGAGTAGCGTACTAGCTTCCCGTGTTGTGGTTCCGGGTTCGATTCCCGGTCGAGGCAAACATAGTTGTACCTTTCCTTTAAAATCGTCCCAGTTTCTGTTGCTGTGTGACGAAGATCTCAAGCAGGCGGATCTTGCTAGTTACGGTGAAGAGAATAGTTCATGTTCGCCTCATATCGCTCTTACTCCCAAGCATGGGAATTTAACTAGGCCCAGGCGCAAGGTGTAAACCGATATCTGGCTGACGAAGTCGGACTAACGACCCAAAACGCTAAATACATACATATCTTACGTGGCGAGGGTCAGGCCATCATGCCTGCTCTTCCGCCTGACCACGCAAACTTTTACTACGCGTCTTTCGCCAATACCTTCATTCCCTACGTGCCTTCACTTCCTACGTCATATCACGCAAACGGCCGCTCAATTTCGTCAGCTTAGAGTCTCTAGCACTTCTTTCAACATCCATTTCGCTCGTTCCACTACCTTCAGAATTACCTTCCCACTCACGTCTCATTTGTCGCATTTACATTTTCATCAATGACCCCATCAATGCCTGAAAAGCTGCATTACGTCATCCATTTCCTTTCCGACATCTGCCTTCGGCATCGTCCCGTAGACTCGACCTCATGCAAGCAGGTCACCGCCTCTTCTGCCGCATAGGGAACGCCTGCTTTAAAGGGGATGTGCTACAGCGGGATCCCGGCCGAAGCCTGAAGGATTTTGTGCTACCGCCATCGTCACCGCCACCTCGACTACCGTCGTCAACAACAGCAAGGTCACCGTTACCACAGTCACCAGGGCTACAACCGCCGTCACGGTCGTTGCCACCACTGCTATTACTGCCGCTGGCGCCTTCAGTGACGAGCAAGCCTGAGTGTCATCTTTCCTTTGACGCTCCTTTCACTCAGTTGAGACACTCATCTTGATTTGCCTTTCTTCTTTTCTTCCCGTTCCAGTTTTCCGAAGAGTGAAAATTACTATTTCATTTTTGACTTGCGTGTTTTTTTATGTTGCACACACATCGTTTATGCTCGCTTCAATGTATCCTAATTTAGTCTTTAATTGTACTTCATTGTGTAACTTAACTACTGCTTTTTTATACTTTCCTCGACAAAAAGAAAGAAATACGAATAAAGTCATTTAACTTCATGGTACAAAAAAGGATTATTGAAACGTTTTCTACCCAAACGAGATAATTCCATCATTTACAATTTGTTTCTACATTTTCTCACATTCTTGAGGATCTTTCAAAGTCTCATAAAGTTTATAAGTAGTTCAAATACCGCTCTTTCCCACCTAAAATATGGCGAGAAAATATCCTGTTCATATTTAACAGCGCATGAAAATGAAAAAAAAAGTATCCTGAAAAATCTTAGGAAATGAAATGACTTGGTTGGAGTAGCAATCGTTATTTTATTTTATTTTTTATTTGCAAAATCACGAATATCTTTAGTTAGTTTTGCATGCCGAAATGTTGCAACTCTACACCATACTCTCGGCTGGCAGTAAGTATTAAAATACAATTATAAAGTATAAAATAAATAAATTCCTTCAGTCGTGACAATTTCTTTTGGTTAACTCTGAAGTTTGACATAAATACAACGCGACACAATATCAATCATCAGAAAACATTGAAATAAAATTACACTTTTCCGAACCTACATACGACTACATAAAGTAAGACTCTTCAACGAGAAATCTTCACCAGACAATAATTTCCGGATTAACTTCCATACCAGTACATACAATCAACCAAATGCACCTCCTCCCGCAGCCAACCATCCTCCTCCTCTTACGCTTCGTCGTCGTCGTCACCGTCACCATGGTGACGGACCATTCGCTCAACCGACCGACGAAGCAAGTAAGCCGGCAGGCGGAGGGTGCAGCGGGGCGGTCTTTACATGCGATTCGCGGAGCGTGTCAATATTTCGACGACAAATACGCTCCGGGTCGAGCCGCCGCCCCCGGCCGCCGCTACAGCAGCGCCCCGCAGGAGGCACTGGCATACAACCACTTGTCGCTCGCTCACTGTTCCGGTTGAATGTCTTTCCGCAATCGCATGAATTTGAGGTTGAACAATATTGTTGCACGATCGTTGTGTGCTTCGCAATGGAAACAATAATTACAAGAGAATGGCGAGTGCATTGATGCGGTAGTGGAAACCCGGAAGATGAATTGAACTACGCGACCGAAGAAGGAGGTTATCTTCTGATAAGAGTATGCTAGTTTAAATATGATATAAGTTCGTCTATTCTTTAATATTCCTTTCTATTATGATGGAATTAATCTAAAGAAAACACTATTGAAATATGGTTTTGATTTAAATCATATTCAAAATCAATAAGCGCTTTTTCCTTTCCCCTTCCCTTAAATTATGTGTGTGATACATATAAAATGCACATTGTTGAAAATGGATAAAGACACAAGTAATAATGATTTCTCCTAGTATACAAGCACGTTAGATTAAGCCTTGAATCGTTGAACAGGTTCGACACATACAAATTATTACAAATTGAAGGAGGGATGTTTATTATTTCTACTGAATCTAAATCGAGTAAGAATGTTATGATGTGAAAATAATTACAATGTAATACTACCCTTCAAAGAGATTAACTATAAGTGAATAAAATAAAACATAAACGTAGTATAAAAATGAATCCTAAAATTAGCTTTGTATTCAACAAATTATAAAGATTACTCAGAAATGCAATAATATGATTAATTCATTAGTGCGTCCAATAAACTCTATAATAATTAGCATAGGTCTAAATATTTCACCCCAGTATATTCTCGTTTTTTATACTTTATTTTTTCGCTTTGATAAATCTGATAAAATAGTGGGAGTTAAATTATAGACGTATTTTTATGGACTT